>SNQJ01S0024550.1:30892-43125 GCA_010110895.2 Picea sitchensis | reverse complement strand
CCAAATAGTACCCCTACCCCTTCTTTTATAGGCTAGAAGGAGCTAGGGTTTTGGACGAACTCTCGGCCATGCATGGCCGGGAGTTTCAGTTAACTGACCCATAGCTTTTTGTCCCATCGGGAACTTTCCTATTTTTGTGTTTTGTTAGGTAAACGTGGGCTATAGTAGGCCTGCCAGTGTTCACACGCATGCAGTAGTGGGTTAGGGTGCGTGTGCCTTTACCCAAGAGGATTTTCAAAGAGGTTGTTCAGTAGATGTTTTGGAAATGAAGGGATATGAGTTGGCCTGATGTTAGGAAAGCATGTGTGTTGCAATTTAGGGTTCAAGGTCACTTGGAAATCTTTTCATCTTTAAGGAGTCTGAAAAGGGCTTAAATAAGACTCCATAATGGTTACTTTTCTCAGTCAATCCGGACGAGATTGAAAAGCATAAATGTAGTCTTGTGGGATGTTGCTTTCAGATCTCAAAGTGAGCTTGAAAAACAACAAAGTTAGCTCATGATAGACTCTTTGTGGGTCGAGGCCTGGCATCTCCTCGAGGGAGTTGTATGCTCCGATGAAAACATTGTTTATGACGCCAGGGGTCCAGGAGATATTGATCGGTATAGTTTCAGTGATAGTTTCCATATTGCTCTCAGCATAAATTTTGTGTGTAGCTAAGAGATTAATAGGACACAACTGATCTCCCGTCATAGTCACGGTGAATTCTCCTGCTTTTATTCGGCTTAACTTTGGGAGGAAATATGATCTGTGATGAAGATCTTCCCAAGGTTTGTTTAGACTAGTCATTACTTAGATTACTACTTCATCAGAAGGCAAGACTAAGTCTAACGGATCGATGGTAGAAAGAGAACCCTGAGCCCAAATAGGCTCTAGAAGTGGATCTAACTCTTGTGCAGGAGTCGGATCAGAGTTAGCTGAAGCTTGCTAGATGAAAGAGTACACTACTTCAGCAGCTGACAAGGGCATGGAGATGTCGGGGTGCCCTGTCTCATACATTGTGGCTGATGGGGAAGGAAGAATCCAAGGATCCTTAAAGTAAGTTGTACGGAACGATGAAACTTGAAAAATATCAACCTTGTGGTGATTAGATATAAACTTGACATCATCATGAGGAGGTGGGTAATCGAAGGTACCCATCAAGGATTGGCACAAACCAACTCCTATGTTAACGACATCGGGTTGAGGATTATCAATCATGGGAACCGTGGATGCCCCCAAAGCTGGGTAAGGTCTAGAGAAGGACAATCGATCGATGGTCACTATCCGACCCTCATGTGGGAACAACAAGACTCGGAAAACTGTAGCAACCACAACTTGCATAACATAAGTCCAACTCCGTCCTAACAAGAGATTATAGTAGAGGGGAGCATCGACTACCTCTACTTCGACACACAAAGTATTCCCTCCTAACTACACAGGGAAAGAAGGAATGATGCCATGTGGTCGGAAAGAATGACCATCGAAAGCAGTGAGGAGAGTAGGTGATGGAGGCAAAGCGGGATAGCCAATGGCCTTCCAATAGGCTAAGGACATAACGCATGTCGAGGTGCCCTCGTCGACCACTGTGCGGAAGATATTGTGTGTAAAAGTTTTCATGGGATGAACCACTACTATCTAAAATGCCATGTGGTAAGGCAGACGAGGTTCTAAGTCGGTTTTATATAACATGATGGTACTCGGTTTACAAGTCTCAGTAGAGCCTAAAGTAGTTAACAAGACTTTCCTCTGAGCAGGGCATCTTTGAAGGACTTCCAAAGCAGACATCGCACAAGGGGTTTGTGATAAATCCTTCACCACAGAGTAATTATGGGTGGCCCTTGGGTTGTGAGAAGCTTTCTTAAATGCACCCTTTGGAATACGTGTCATTGTTTCTGCCAACGTCTTCTCAATCTGTAGAGGAAGAGATGGGAGTTCGGCTTCTTTACCCTTCTCAGAGGTGCTTGGTTTACTATAGTCGTGTGCTCTAGTCGTTATGAAAGCATCACCCCTAACCATATATACGTTCGCGGACAAGGGATTGTTTGGAGGAGGGAAGGTTTCTTGGCTGCCCCCTTCGGCACTTGTAGAGGCTTGAGTTAAATTTTGTCCATGTTGAAAGGGATTAGTCAACACTGCTTGTTGTTGTTGTGTGACAAACTTTTGGGCCTCTGCAAGTAGAGGACAAAGATGGGTCAGGTGGTCTTCCAGACATAAGTTTCACGGGTACCTCACATTCGTCTTTGTTGTGGTGTCCTCGCCAGCATTATCAGTGGGTTTTTTCTCCCTCTTACCCTTCTTTCGTTGTTTTTTCTTCCCTTTAGGCTACTGGGTGGCCTTTGGGTTAGTCGACTGCACAGAGTGTACATCCGACATTTGGGTAGGAGGAGCAGCCAAAGCAGTAGTTTGGTTAGCCATTGAGTGTTGTATAGATAAATGTTGCAATTTCTTTGTCAATTGCTCAGCGGGCTTGGTTTGTGTGGAACCAATGATACCATCGGCATGTGGTCCAGATCTCTGTCTAGTTTTATCTAGTATCGATCGTGGTGCATCTGGTAGAATGTTGTATAATAAACCAGACTGAGAATAGATGAGATCAAACTATTGAGCCCTCATGATGGAATATTCTTAGAAGAAAACCCCAAAAGTTGCGATGTCTTTGGATAATTGTGGGACCAAAGACTTAACGAACCATTCCAGAAGGAATGATGGTGGGACTGGTACTTTAATTAGATTCTTCCGACATCTCCACTCTCGGATATGATCAGAGATATGGTCCGTTGTTGTCTATTTGAAATTGGTGAGCAACTCTGTGCCCGCATCGTATCTCATAGGTAAATGGAAATGGTTAAAGAAGGCCATCGCCAGTTTGCCAAAAGAATAATATCTTGAGCAATCGAGCTCAATGTACCATTTCACGGCACTCCTAATGAGAGTGCGTTGAAACAATCGCAGCTGTACAGAGTCATCTTTCAATGAGTTAGGTGAACACCAAATATGGAAGGTAGTCACATGATCACCTGGATCTTCGTTAGGCTTGGCTTCAAACTTTGGAATGTCCAAAGGAAAATTCATTGGCATAGGAGGCCAACGTGGATCGTGAAAAATAGGATCATTTAACAACCTTGTCAAATCCGGCAAGTGTAACATCGCCAGGAATGGTAGTTTGGGTTGTTGCTAATAGCCCAGGAAAAAGGGTCCTGGAGTTTGACTGGCACCAAGTTGCCAGGAAAAGTTTCGCTGCTGGCCCGGATTCTGGTAGAAACCATGGCCCTGACTAGCATAAGGATTTTGCATCTGTGGAGACATCATCGGCTGACTTCCCATAAAGGACATAGGATGTTGGGCATACATCGTGTTTGATGGACTTTGGGAAGGATTACCCCATGCCGGTCCTGATTGGAGAGGCATAGTAGTTTGTCCAGGGTTCCACTGACTGTGGAAAGAATTACCCTAGAATGAAATTCCAGAGGAAGGAACGGATCCTTGTCCTGAATTCCAAGGTCCTGCTATATTTGCCCCTGGCACAGGAATAGTACCCTGCATTGGAGTAGATTGTCCAAAAATGGGAGTGCCCCCAGATGAGAAAGCGATGGATGAGAAAGTGTTGTTACCAAACGTCTCGTTCCAAACAAATGGTGACGAACCTACCGACACAGTGTGCGCAGGTGTTCCTTGACTCTCGGCTCCAAATAAACTAGTGTGTGCAGGCTGCCCGGCGGACTACTGATGCAGACCACCAAGCGAAGGGGACGAAGGAGAGATATGACCTCCAGCGTAAGGAAAAGCATTAAAAGGGACAAAAGTGCCCTCAAGTTGACCTTGCAGAGGAGCGTTAGAGCTCCCTGCCCCCAGACCCAAAGTCTGTAAAGTGGAGTGAGTGAGTGCAAGACTTGTGCCCGAACTAGGCATACCATATGAGAACGGAGAGCATGTCGCACTAGGTGTGAAGGGAGTTGTGGCCGCCGCAATAGATGGGATCAGTCCACTGTGCGACGTAGTTGCGGCCAAGACCATGGTGGCTCGGACAGACGATGAAAATTTAGGAGAGGATTCTCTTTTGGTAGAAACGGTGGTGGGAATGAAAGAATTCCCAGAGGAAATAACAATGTTTGTTTCCATAGTTGTGTGAGGCACTGACAGGCGTTCATAAAATTGGATTGGTATAATGATCGATGGCCAAGTATCAGTGGTTGGGGTTTCAACCGAGCCAACATTGGTGGTTAATTCCTCCAGGATTTTTTCAGCACAATGGTTTGTAACCCGATTGCTTCGAAAGACCCTTGTTGGTCTAGCTTCCGCCTCAATGGTGGTGGGGGTGGCTCCAGGATAACCGGCGGCAGGCCCAGAAGCCTTTGTGACCGACGAAGCTCAGGATCCTCAACTGTGTGAGAAGATCCAAGACACGCTAAGGTATTCTACATGTTCAAACAGTAACACACACTAAAAAAGAAGCCCCTAAGATATAAGACAAGAAAACTCTAAACTAGTTGGAAGAAAAATTACAACAACCAACACTAGAGAAACTTACCAGTGCAAGTGCAACTAGAAAACGGATGCACCCTCCGGGTATACTATGAAAAGTGTGGCCTGATGTTTGTCTTAGGTACCGTGGAATACCCCCGCAGTCACCTATGTATGTCCCTAAAAATATTGGCAACTAGTTTGCCAGCACACGAATAGTCACCAGGCGGGTACAGTTGAAAGTCAGGTAGACCACAATGAGTAGGGTATCAAGCCTAAAACCTATCAACGACATCGAGAGAAAATGGTCCAAAATACAACTAAGGACCTCGAACAAATTTGAGACCCACGAAGCCCCGTGGCAAATGCAAACGACGGAAACCCAAAACAAGTCCTCGATATGTGTTCTCCACTATGCTTGGTCCGGCTTTGGAGGGGTTATCTCCGCTACCTTTCCTCACATGACCTGGTGTTTATCCCCTGTGTTAGAGGGGGGTCCCGGATAACTTCCATGAAACTAGACTTCTACACTCTCTATCACAGACTCTAATGTTTGGTTTTGAATGGCCTTGGAGAGTTTCCTGTCCAACCTAATCGAAGGCCCTAGTCCTGAACTAGTTTGTGAACCCTACAAACAAAAATTCTAATAGATTTTACATTAGCATTTCTTTTATGGGATTTTTTACATCACGGGGTATGAAGGTGAAACTAATTATGTGTAAAGACTAAATAAAAAATGAATGAAAAAAGTTGGAAACAAAAGACTTTTACTAAATGCAAAAATCCACAACTTTTCACAAAGAAACATTTCTTTTTCTTTTCAATTTTTCTAAGATTTCACGCAGCAAACATAAAGGAATTTTGCTCGACTACGAGCTACTTATTCTCTAAATGCACTGCAAAAACTTATGAACAAAAAGACTTCTCCCTAGCTATTGATGCAGAAACACAATCTTCAAACAAAGAAGAAAATGAAAAGATTTTTTTTCTCTTTTTGTTTTATTTACGTGCTAATCAAGAAACAAAGGGAAAATACCGACAAGCATAAAACCAAGAAAAAACAAAACTCTAGCTTAAAGCATAGATCACAAAGAATCAGAGCAAAGACACACAATGGAAATCAAGAAAGCAAAGACTCTTACGCTTGTCTAAAAACCATAAAACATAATTTTTCTTTTTATCTTTTCTATCAACTATCAACTAAGAAAAAATAGGGTAAGGGTAAGAAGCCCTAACCTACTGACTGTTCAACCCTAGACTCAAACACCTGAGAGGAACACTTCTCACCAAAGGAGGGGATGACTGCCCCACCCTGATTGAAAAGAATCTTGTCAATCACGCTACTATCACTGAAATAGCACGCGTACGAACATGTGCTGAGCTGAAACAGAATGCGTGTACACGCGGTCTGACCTTATACAGGCCGCGTGTATGTATAACCTCTAAGACAAAAATAAAAACAAGCAGCCCAGACCAGGAAGAGGCCTCTGGTATTGATAACCAGGGTCTCTTGAAGGCTTGGATGCTTCTTCTAACAGAAAAGAAAAATAATACAAGGAATAACAAAACACAAAAAGGAAAACTGAGACAGGACTGTGAACCAACAAGACTCAGACAGAGTCCAGAAAACCCCCTGAGAATGTATAATTCTGACAAGGAAGAGAGGAACTACCTCTCAAGTTCTCTGAACTCCTACACGCTACTAAAACCTATACAACTAGCATTCGCACGTGGGCTTCAAGAGGTTAGGGCGTGGGTACATGCATGCAGGCCTTCTGTAGGTCGTGTGTACCTCTGTGTGTCCCGACAATTACCATCAAGAAACAGTCAGGGAAAACTGGTATAAAGAACCAGGCTCCTTGCTACCTCAGGCCTTACAGAAAAAGACAGGCAAAGAAACAAAAAATCTAATCTCTTAAACTACCCAAAAAACTCAACTAAATCTGGAAACCCTAAAGAGTATCTTCCCCAGTATGGTCACCAACTATGTTGTTGGGAAAAATACCCTACGGACTAGCAAACTAGGGTCAGACATGCATGCATATTTTGACTGTAAAGAAATGACCTTTTAACCTACCACCCAAAACTTAAACCCCTCTTTTACAATACATGCATCGAAAGGAACTACTAACATTTTTACTAATGTTTGGTGTAGATCCTTCGTTGTGCTTTGTCTGCTTGCTTGCGATGCTTCTTCCAAAGATAATCCTGTAATCAAGACAAACCACTACGCATGCATGCTATTTTTCTACTTGAGGGTTAGAAATTAAGCATAAATTACACAAATAATATATAACTCATGCATTGGGACGGTAAAAGTATTCTTTTATTATTTTCAAAATGAATCAACTTACAATCAAAGTCGAGACCGACCACCACTCCTTGATCCTGATCCTAGGCTCCTCCTCTTCTTTTGTCCTCCAATTGCTTTGCGTTAATTCTCCTTTGGCTTGAGGAAATTCTAAAGGGTTGGGACAATGGATTCGACAAATGGGCAGAGTTTCTTCGTTGTATTCTTCCTCCTCCAAATAGTACCCCTACCCCTTCTTTTATAGGCTAGAAGGAGCTAGGGTTTTGGATGAACTCTCGGCCATGCATGGCCGGGAGTTTCAGTTAACTGACCCATAGCTTTTTGTCCCGTCGAAAAATTTCTTATTTTTGTGTTTTGTTAGGTAAACATGGGTTGTATTAGGTCTTCCAGTGTTCACACGCGTGCAGTGGTGGGTTAGGGCACGTGTGCCTTTACCCAAGAGGATTTTCAAAGAGGTTGTTCAACAGATGTTTTGGAAATGAAGGGATATGAGTTGGCCTGATGCCAGGTAAGCATGTGTGGTGCAATTTAGTGTTATAATAGGAAACCAAGATAATACCAGCCCCATTATCTTCATTAGAGCGTGAACCATCAAAGTGCATACACCATAATTCATCATCTGAATCAATCCTTTCTAGAGGAATATTATCCTCTTAAGCAAATATGGAATATACTCCTACATCTTCTTCGATATATTTTACGCTACATTGTGGAACACTCTCTATGTAGGGTGAAATTATTCCTTCTCTAAGGACTATAATGTTCTTACCATTCCGAGGAACGGATAAATGTGTCCCATCAAGTGAGAGGTGTCCACCTATTAGGGCTTCCATTCTTTCCCCAATATAGTTGAATAATTTCTCACAAGCATATAAATCACCTGAATGTTGAGGGTTGTCCTTATCTCAAGATGATCACATAAAACCAAGGTTACATATTTAATCTCTCCTATGGTTGTTTTTTGTAGAATATTATAGGAGAGCATGCTTCTGGCATTTTCGTTTGTACATGACAAGCCTAGATCTTCCATAATAATCTTTGACATGACACTTGGGCCCAAACCACCATCAATGAGGCAACAATGGGAAATCTTATCGATGATATTTACAGAAATGTAAAAAGGGGGGTTTTTAACAGGGTATCTAAAATTATGTACACCTACTTTATTTATATAAGAATCCTCTTCTCCTACCTCTTCGAAAATATTGGCTACAACAAAATCTTTTCCTTCCATGAATTGTTTCAGATGCATCTATTTTTCAGGGATGGAAACCATGTCTAGGAGGGTTGCATCTGCTTTGATTTTGGTCAATTGATTCAGGATATTGTATTTGGAAGACGAGGGAGAGGGAGTGATTCCTTGATTCTCAATAATTTTAGGAACCTGGGGCGCTACAACTGTTGAGGATGAACTTGGGCTAGAAGAACTACGAGGAGGGTCAAACCTACCTTTTGGGGCATAGGATTTGTTTCTAGTGTTGATGACCAT
The DNA here is from genome assembly GCA_010110895.2 of Picea sitchensis. Classification (NCBI taxonomy): domain Eukaryota; kingdom Viridiplantae; phylum Streptophyta; class Pinopsida; order Pinales; family Pinaceae; genus Picea; species Picea sitchensis. The sequence goes on along the minus strand of SNQJ01S0024550.1, from coordinate 34,883 downwards.
GACATCTTCTGGCTCGGAAAAATCTAGGACATTAATAGTAGCTTCCAGTATTTTACCAAATATCTTATCCCTGACACTCTTCTTTACCTCACACATTCTTTCTTCATGGTGTTCTTCCCAAAAGTTACACCAACTCCTAGGCAGGATAGCTTTGGGATGAAAATTGTTTTCAACTAGACTTCTAAAAGGAGAGCCAAAATAGGATGAAGCTCTAGGGGTGAGATGGGAGACAATACCCTTCTGCTCAAATGATATCATATGATTATTCATATCTTGCACTAGTTGTAGGAGAGCAGATATATCGGTATTCCTAATCGATTCTCCCTAGTGAAGACCAGTTATTTCAAGTTGTTCTTCATACTCCGAATAGGTATGTAGAGAGGAACCAAGATTATCAATGGATTTTTCCTCAATCCTATGACGGTAAGGAGAAGGAAATGCATTGTAGTAAAGCATGAAGGTGGATTGGTTCTAAGGGCAGATAAGTTCAGGGATTTTGTTGTACAATTTGGTGAAACACAAGTTGAATGACTTGATGGTCTCACCTTCCTTGTAGGTAACATTATTGTATTCCCTTAACTTCTTGGCAAGGCTTTTGGATTTCCCATAAGTGGATTGGAAACAATAGATTAACTCCTCCCAAGTGGACAATATCTTAGGAGGAAGGTCAAAGAAGTCATCTATAGCTTTTCCTTCCAAGAAATTGACAAACAAGCGCATGCAAGTGTCATTTTCATTAGCCCTTATGTTATGACAAGCATTGGAAAATGCCACTAGGTGTTCATTGGTACTGACAGTGTTATTCCCTGAAAACTTAGGCAGGTTCTCTTTAAACTTTGGAAGTGGGAGAGTAGAAGGCGCTAGGTTAAGAGGATAGGACACATGCCATGTTGTGGTTGTGGCATCATCTTCAAACTAAAAAAGCCCATACTTTTTAATGAATTTGGTGGGATTTGTAGTAGATTGGATAGGGATATGGTGATTGTAAAATATACCAATCACCGATGAAGATGAATATTAGGAAGATGGATCACTTCCAGTGCCACTAGAGCCACCACTAGATGCCATCTTGTGGATGATAGATAAGGGAAAGATAGACGAACTGGATGAATCAAATAAAGTCCTCTTGGAATCGGGAGCAGTTGTAGTGTGCCTGGAGATTTGACTATTTATCCCTTGTTGCATTGACAGACATCACATTCAGCGAGAAAATTATGAATGTCCTATTTCATACCATCCCAGAAAAAGGAACATTTGAGCTTGTCATAGGTTTTGGTGAACCCGAAGTGCCTTGTAGTGGGTGTACCATGAAGATTAGAAAGTACCATGGATTTAAACTTTGATTGTTTACTTAAAAAGAAACAGACTTTGTATCAAAGTTCATCATGGAGACAAGAGTACCCTGGGGAAGCTGGAGCATTGGACTGCAATTGTCAGATCAGATGCGAACTTTTGGGGTCTTGTAGCCATTCCTGGCGAATGACTAGGAGCAAATATGGGATAATGAATGAAAGAGAAAAAAGGGATCCTTCATCTTCATATTTACGGGAAAGTGAATATGCAACCACATTGTCTTTTCCTTTCTTGTAAATGATCTCATAATCATATCCAAAGAGCTTAGTCACCCATTTTGTTTGTTCTGGGGAGGAAATGCATTGTTCTAGAAAATGCTTGAGGCTTTGATGGTCTATATTAATTTGGAAACGTTGCCCTAATAGATAAGGGCGCCACAGATCAACGACATGTAGAATAACCAACATTTCCTTTTCATAGATGGATATGCCCATATTTCTTTCAGATAGTTGCTTGCTAGTAAAGGCCAAAGGTCCACCCTCTTGCATAAGGATACCACCAATTCCTTTCCTTGAGGCATCACATTCCAACACAAAGGTCTTTGTGAAATAGGGAAGGGTGAGGACTCGAATTGTGCACATGGACATCTTCAAGGTTTGAAAAGCTTGGGAAACAACTAGAGTCTAAGTGAAAGAGTTCTTTTTTAGGAGAATAGTGAGAGGTGTTGCAATCTTCACATAATTCTTAACAAACTTGCGATAATACCCTGTTAAGCCCAGAAATCCACGCAAGATCTTAAGAGTCTTTGGGTGACGCCAGTCTTTCATAGCTTCAATCTTTTTAGGATCCACCCTGATGCCATCCTTGCCAACGAGATGACCCAAGTATTCTACTTCTGAGGCACCAAAAGAACATTTAGACTGTTTCAGGAAAATTTGGTGCTGAGACAGTAGATGGATAACTCAATCCACATGAGAAAGATGGTATGTACAGGTTTTGCTATAGATGAGGATATCATCAAAGAAAACTAAGACAAAATGGTGGAGAAAAGGATGGAAGACATGATTCATGAGGCTTTGGAAGGTCGAGGGAGCATTACACAAGCCAAAGGGCATGACCAAAAACTCATAGTGGCCCTCATGAGTTCTCAAGGAAATCTTAGGAATGTCTGCCTCTTTCATACAAATCTGGTGGTAGCCCAAATGAAGATCTAGTTTAGTGAAGAATTGGGCACCACTCAATTCATCCAAGAGGTCATCAATGACAGGAATGGGGAATTTTTCTTTGATGGTAAGTTTGTTGAGGGCATGTAAGTCAAGAAACATTTTCCAAGAACCTTATTTTTTTAGGACCATGACCACAGGAGAAGAGTAGGGGATCTTACTAGGGTGGATAATGCCTGCATTAAGGAGTTCCTGGATCATTTTCTCAATTTCATTTTTTTGGGAAAAGGGTGACGATATGGATGGATATTGGGAGGAAGGCTTCTGGGTACAAGGGGAATGGAATGATCATGAACACCATGAGAAGGAGGGAGTCCTTGGGGAGTGGAAAAGACCATGTGATGTTTAGAAATGATGGTTTGGAGGTCTTGCGGGATCGAGGCTGTCTATGTTGCTTGTATGGCATGGAATTGGGCGATAACACTAGAATGACCCTTTTTTAGCATCTTTTCCATGCGATGGGAACTAATGATATCAGGTGAACCAATGGTAATGCCTTGGAACATATATTGGTGGCCCTCCTGGTCGAATTGCATGGTTAAGTCTTTAAAATCCATGAGAATGGGACCCAAATTCCTTAGCCAGTCTGCACCCAAAACAATGTCACAACCTCCCATGTTGATAGCAAACATATGGGATTTCAGGTGGTAGTGACCAATTTGGAGACACACATTTTCACAAAACCCTCCACATTTCATGGAACCACCATTGGCAATCATGATTTGGAAATTATTGACGGCATGGATGTAGAAATGAGTTTCTTGGGCAATGTGGCGATGAATAAAATTATGGGTGTTGCCACTATCAACCAGAATAATGACCTTCTGATGTTTGATGTAACTGATTAGCTTGAGGGTTTGGGGAGTGGAGAAGCCAGTGAGAGAATTGAGGGAAATGACCGGTTCTACTTCAGGAGGGTCTGAGGGAGGGGTTATATCAATGGATTCATGTGACTCAGACACAAGGGGAGTTTCTACATACTCTTCTGAAATATTCTTGGATATGGCCATAAAAATATTTTTTTATTTAAACTTGTGGCCCAGGAAATATTTGTCATCATAGTTATAACAAAGGCCTTTGAGTTGGTGTTCATGCATTTCAGCCCTGGTCAATTTTTGGATCTTTAGTGGAGCAGAGGGAGTAGTGGGATTTACTGGTTTAGGGCGAGGGATAAAGGAGGGTTTTCGGTTTTGAGAAGACACAACTTGTTCTGCTTCTTTAGCTCTTTTAATAACCTCCACCCAACTCTGAGGCCGAGCCATGAGGACATGGGCCCGACTCTCATCCTTGAGGCCACTGATAAAACACTCTCAGAAAAAGGCATCAGACATGCCCTCTGTTCTAAAATCCAGACGCTCAAATGCAGCTATAAAGGATTCCACTATTCCTAATTGTTTCAACTTTCTCAAACAACCCAAATGGTTGGCGCTAGTGTCAAAGAATTCATAAAGCTCTGCCACAAAGTGTGTCCAAGA
>SNQJ01S0024550.1:8561-30836 GCA_010110895.2 Picea sitchensis | reverse complement strand
AGGTCACGTTGAAAGTGATGGTTCTGAGAGTTATTGGAATGAGAGGAATGGTCACCTTCAGGATGTGGAGGTGAGGAAGATGAAGGGTTATCTGTAGGGATATGTAGTTTGGTGCAAAGTGCCAAAAATAATGATTCAAGTTGGGTGTTGAGGTCTTGTTTGATTTCCTCCATTGAGGACTGCATGGTGGTATTGATGGTTGCAACATTGGCACTGAGTTGTTTCACTTCTTGTTGGGTTTCAATGAGACCGGATTGGAAGGTGTTGAAGAGAGATTCCAAGTCTTGGATATGGGTATGGGCCATGAGGATGGGGGAACTGAAAAGGAGCGAGCGGGGTCAATTTTTTTTCCGAAAAATGATATGGATGAGTGTGATAAGTGCGAAGAGATGAATCCAATGGAATAGGTCTCAAATAATGGTTAAATATTTCCAGACTTTTTATTTATTTATTTATTTATTCTTTATATATATTTTTTTACACCTACGGAGTTATACTCCAGTCTGAAGAATACTACAAAGAGAAAATTCCCAAATGCTTAACTAGAAAGAAATGTGTATTTACTTGGCAACTCGAACATAGTTGTGTGGAAATAGATCTTGTCTGTTTTAATTTGTTTATGTTTTTGTCCCCAAGGGTTAGGTATTCAAGGGTTCTACAAACAAGGGTTTTCTATGTGCTATAGCTCTCTTATATACATGCAGAGTCCAATAGTAGTACTCGGACCAATATCTCAGGGCACTAACTAAGGAGGATAGACTGTACCCTCAGTCGTACTACTCAACTACCTAGGTACTAGAGAGTATCTTCTTGAGTGTTGTTCTCGGTGACACTATAGCAGTCAGGCGAATGATCAATTTATCTAAAGAGGGCTTCAGGTAATCTAGGTCCATCCGTACAGAGGTGTTGTCTGATGTGCTACCACTCGAAAGGATACCAATAGGGGTTACAAGGGTGGCCAACAGATGTGCGCTTAAGTACCACTTGTATTTCCTACGTGTATGATTCCCTCAACCATGGGTTTATGCGCATAACGACAGATCTCTGTGGTTTAAAGATGCCGGAATATGTATCTACCCTGGAAAAAAAATTAACCCACACTTTCTGCTGAGGAAAGTTCTGTGATACCACTTGTAATATACTAGATATAAAATGTATGCAAAACAGAAATAAAATGCTAGAATGGCAGAATAACAACAATATAACCAGAATATTCACCACAATAACACTGAAATGATAAGAGAATAATAACAAAAATAGCACTTTGAATCTGAAAGCAATGTTCACGGGCCTCTTCGAGGGGGAAACCTCCAGTTGAGAAGAGCTCTATTACAATAATATCCAAGTTAGGGTTCCCATACCCTCGACTCCTATTTATACTAAAAAGAAGCATCTAGAGGAAGATCTTTCTAGAAGCGAAAGCTTCTGTTAGGTCTTCTTACATCCGCCTTATTCTATTTTATTGAAAGGCCTTATTAATATCGACCTTTATTACATCCAAATATATTGTTCTACCTATGTGCGGGTTAGGACCCTAACAGTGATCTTGTCGGTGATCCTTCAGATCAGCATCAGACACATTCAAATTTCTAGTGAGCCTCTTCTCTTTTGGCTCAAGTTTCAGAGACTCATTTCCAAAGACATTTGGAGAAGCTACAGGTCATCCATATTAAGATACAACAATGAATGAAGAGTATCATACTTTAATGGAAAATGATACTTGGGATCTTGTACCTCTTCCAAAAGGAAGAGAACTTGTTAGATGTAAATGGGTCTACAGAACTAAGTATGCGTCAGATAGAAGTGTTGAAAGACACAAGGCTTGATTAGTTTCCAAAGGATTTTTCCAAGTTTAAGGAATTGACTATAATGAAACCTTTACCCATGTTTCTATCTTTCCATTTGGAAGTTTCTAATGTTGACAAGTGGCAAGGGGTAATTGGTCCACATGGTATGGTTTTGGCCAACCATGGGATAATACATGGCCCTATCACAGGGTGCCACGTGTCAACCTGGATGGGGCCTAAAAGGGACTAATGGAAAATATTGTATAACTCCACGGGAGTAAAACCCATGACCTATCAATATAACAAACTCCTAGCACTAATGCACTAGCCACAAAGGAAAGAATCAAACTTTAGAAAAATATCCACTTTTTAAAAACTTAAATATTAAGCCCTTTTCTATGTTTAAAAGGGAGGCACGTCGAATGGAGGCCAAGTCACATGGGAGAATCTTGTGACCAGGGTCACGAATTGGGAGTGGGGGATTAAAGGGTATAGCGTCGAGCCACATGCCATCCATGTGACCAAAAAAGGGGCACGTGCCCTATTTTTAGGTGCTTAACCAATTATTTGTCAATTTAGTGGGTTTTTACCTTATTTTAATGGATTTTTGCTGATTTTTGTGGATTTTTGGCCAAAAGGAGTGGATCTGGAGCCTAGAAAGAGGCCATATCTTAGGAGGAAGTTGGATTTCAACCCCCAAATTAGAATATATATAAACCAACGGTTTTTGACAGTCTAAACAAGTTTAGAATGGGAGAAATGTTGAAGAATTGTGAAGCTCAAGACATTTTTATCTAGGGAAGCCACTGAGGAGGGAAACTTTATGGGCCAATTCCGGGAGCTATGCTCAACTGTTTTCAATTCTGTTAGTTGTTTTGGATTCTTGAGGTTGAGAAAAACACATACATACTAGTTTGTAATCCATTTGACATTTTTATGATGTACTTTTGAAGCATTGAAGAGAAATAAGAAAGCCTCACCCACTAAGACTAAGGCTCGAAAACGTAGGCAATCTTGTCGAACTCCATTAGCAACTTTTCTATTATGGTTTGATAGTTCTTTGTGATTACATTTGGATCTTCATTTATTATTATGGCTTCTTTAATATATCGTCAATTTCTTCTTCTTTCAATCAATTCCTAATTGGTAAATGAACTCATGATTAAAACTTAACCAAGTCATGAGTTCATTTACCATGCAACTCATGCATTCCTAATTTATTCTTCTTAAGCACAAAAATCACATTGAGCTACACATGCACTTCATCAAAAATATCATTCATGATCAAGTTATTGAAGTGATCTTTTTCCCTACATAAGATCAAGTTGCAAACATTTTCACAAAGTCTCTTAGAGAAGCGAAGTTTTCCAAACTTCGATCAATGTTAGAAGTTCAAGAATTTTTCATTAATGGGGGATAGGCTCTAATGCCTCCTTCCTTCTCCTACTGTGTCACTATTTTAAATTCTTCAATCCTATCCCAAGTTGTTTTTAAGGCAATATGTTAGGATATTTAGACACATAGGAGTTACTTAATATCTACTTGGTCTAATGTGTCGTTAGGTAAAAGTGTGTTTCTTTAGTATGCATTTGTAGTTAGGAAATACGACGATCACGATATCTTCCTGATATAAAGTGATCCAACGGTTCATATTCCCCTCAATCTTAACGACCATTGATCCATGTTTTAAGACCCGATTGGTCCATGATCTCTATTTAAATAGCATAGAGGGTCGTTTGCCAATGATCGATTGTGAGAAACTCTCTTGTAAAATCTCTTTGTAATATATTTATTTTTCATTAATAAACTTCTCCAAGTGGTCGTGTTGGCTGAGGTCGTGGATTTTTCCCCGTAGGGGTTTACCACATCAAAATATTGGTGTGTTGATATTTGAGCTGGTTTTGTGAGTGGTTACTGAAGGTGTTTGTTTTCTGTTGGAATACCTGTGTTGGCAAACATGGGTGATAATTCTTTTGAGCTCAACATTCCTCCTTTCCTTGGCCCGCACCTAGTTTTCAACATGGATCTCCATTGACCTTCTTTCCCACCATTATTGGACACCTCAAAGATAACATAACAACTGAAACCAAGAGAGATCAACCCCGACTGGATACAACATGCATCCAATGATCAAATTGTGGAAAAACAAGTCAAGGGAACTCACTAGCAAAGGATCCAACTTTATCAAGTTGTCAAAGTAGGGCAACTCTTGCACCAAGGAAAGTGGCTCACCCAAGGCCAAATTTAGTAGAAATTTCCTCATTTGATGGCGTAACTCCACACAATGGAGAAAATTGCTTCCTAAGAGGGGAGTATTGATCCATATGGATTTCGGTGGCCTCCCACCTATTCCAACTGGCTCATTTTGGCATTTTTCCAATTTGGCAAGTTTTTCCTAGTTTTTGGGTCCCTGACTTTCGAGGTCGTTTTGAGGCCCTAAACAACGTTTTTAGGGATTTTCACAGTTAGACTCTAGAGAAAGTTAGAGTTTGAAGAAAACATGTGTATTCTTCGGATATACCTTTCCAATGGGCCCTTGTGTGCCAAAAAGGAAGATCGTATGAAAAACTTACGACCTCAGAAAGTTGATGTACTAGCTTATCCAAACGAGGCTCACATGACTTTTGGTGCTTCATCTCCTATGGTTAGATTTTTGAATGTCTAGGTTTTTTGACATTCCTGTTTATTGTAAAAAGGCCTTCAGAACCTCATTGTAATCATCTTCTTGTGAATGAGCACAACCGTCACATATCTTCTCACAGATAAGTCACCACCATTCTAGCAAGCTTGTTTCCAGCTGCATTTTATAGTTTCAACTTATTTCCCTATTTAATAGAATCCAGTTTATTGTATATCTGTTACTTTGTGTTAAGAAGATTCTGACAATAATATGTATTCATTTCATTCTAATTGTAAAATACTGATCATTTGTATTGTATACCCACTTGAAACATATGCTAGATTTGTTTGCTAACAAATCAGCAAGATCCCAAGCCTTGTTCTTTTCTATGGCTTCAATTTATTCATTCATGGATTCTACCCAATGTTCCTCTTTCACTTCTTCTTTAAAGAAGGTCGGTTGAACGAATAGAAAAGAAAAATGACCTTCTTGTTCAAATTCATTGTTCTTCTGATAAATTTCCCTTCTTGTTCATTGACTTTTTGTTGAAGAGGATGATTCCCTGCTGAAAGAAGAACTGTTTCCAAAAATATTTCTAGAATGTTCTTACTTTATTTGAACCTATAATCTTACCAGTCTTGGTGGATGTGTTTGTTGTTTTGAATTTTCAATTTTCTCATCAACTTGCTAAAATGGATTTTAACTATCCACTATCTCATTTTGTTGTAGACTCCTTGATTTTTTATCTAAGAACTTGACATCTCTACTCACCAGAAATTTCTTGGTGACTAGATTATAAAGTTTGTAGGATTTTTCTTGTTCACTATATCCTATGAATATTCATTTTTCACATATGTTTTCAATCTTGAATTTTCATCTCTTCAGCGATATATGAAAAAATAGTGCAACAAAAAACTCTAAAGTGAGACACATTTAGCTTAGTTCCACTCAATGCCTCTTGAAATACTTTATCGTTAGCACTAGTTGTTGGAGATATGTTCAAAATGTACTCTAAACAAGAAACCCAATAATCATTGGAAAAATTATTTACTCCGAGAATACTTCTAGCCATGTTCATTATGGTCTAGTTTTTCTTTTATCCAGTCCATTCTATTGTGGAGTATATATGGTTGTGGTCTACATTATGATGCCTTGTTGTCTACAAAAATATACAAAACATTTTGAGTTGTATTCTCCTCCATCTGACATGAGCACTTTCATATACTTTCCACTCTGTTTTTCTTCTTCAGCTTTGAATTATCTAAAATTTGAAAAAGTGTCAAACTTATTTTTAAGACAATAAATCCATATTTTCTTGCTAAGATTATCAATAAAGGTCAAAAAATAAAAACTACCACCAATGGATTAAGTTTTCATTGGTCCACAAAGGTCTGTGTGCAAAAATTCTAGATGTTCTTTTTCTCTATGGGAGGATGTTGGAAAGTTGTCTCTCTTATGCTTCCAAGTATACAACATTCACATGGAATTTATTTTTCATTCAAAACATGAAGACCTTTGACCATTGCATGTTTTTGAAGAATAATAAGACTTTTAAAAGGTAGATGACCAAACCTAGCATGACATAAGAGAGTCTCATATGTTTTTGAGACATTTTGAGCATATGGAAGGGACAAATTGACACTTCTTAAATCTAGTGGAAACATTCTATTCTTAATCATTTGGATTTTTTCAATCAGTTTCCTATTGGGTGATTTATCCAAAATTAAGCATGTTGATCATTTGAATAAGTCATCATAACCATGCTCCATTAATTTTCCTACACTTATCAAATTGTGTTTGGGGTTTGGTACATAGTAGACATCATGTATACATTTATCTTGATCTTGTTTAGTTAATACAGATACAATTCCTTTTCCTAGAGATTTTACTTAAGAATCATCAACAAGAGTTATCTCATATTCAATATAAGTATCCATGCTAGAAATTAATTCTTTCTTATATGTCATATGATTATTGCAGCTGCTATCCAACAACCGAAATTCCTTGGAGTGACCTTCTTTAGATGTATGGCATAAAATTTGTAACTTCCCCAGCCAGCAGCAGGTCGGGCATCGTAACTAAGTAGACATATTTTTTCTATGATACCATTTTGTAACGTCCCCAGCCACCAACATGTCATGCATCACCACTAAGTAAACATATTTTTTCTCTGATACCAATTTGTAACGTCCCTGGCCGAACCACTAGCAAGCTAGGGAACACTACCTTAGATAGAACTCTTTTGTGGAAATATTCACATATAAACTTAACAGGAAATGAAATAGATAATATGGAAACATACATGCAGTGAAATACATGATATTATTACAAGAATCATAGACATGCACTTAAATACATCATTTAAACATTAAGCATAAAAAAAATACTTATCTCTTAATTGAATACACCAACTTTGTGTAGACCTTCCACAAACCTCCCAGCCTTAGACCATGATGCTCATCAATCTCAATAGTGGGTAACCCATGAGCTGGGACTAAAATTCACCGGACAAGGGATTCCTAGTATAGGCAGGGACAACAGGAAGTTGCACAATACAATGAGAAGGATTTCCTCCAAGGAGCCACTTATGCCCACAACTCACAGACTCTCATTCCCCACATTCTTTTCCCACCATGGGAGTATACACCATCACTGTAATATTCCCAACCATCAACCCCATGGTCGGGCCAACATTACTACGTGGAAAAACATTATTCTAACATATTATGCATTCTTATGAAATACAATTGCTTAATTACAGTTAAACACAACGTAAGAACATTAATACCGTTAGCATACATAATCCACGACATTAACAATAATTCACGAATACAACGGAATACATGTAAACATTTCTAGAATCACAGACATGCATATTTAATTGAAATTATACACATGTGTATACTTATCTTTTAGACTAGATGTAATTCACCAACTGCATGTAGACCTTCCACGAACCTCCCAGCCTTAGACCGTGCTTCTCATCACTCTTAGCAGTAGGTCACCCCTGAGCTAGGACTAAGCTCCATCGAGTAGGGATTCCTAGGCTAGGCAGGGAATATAGGAAGACACACAGTCACATGAGAAGGATCCTCTCCCAGGAGCCACTTATTCCCACTGCCCACAGACTCTCATTCCCCACATGTCTGTCCCAACCCAAGAGTATACAAATTGACCGTCACCAAGACAGTCCATCGGCTACTAACCTCCCTTCCCTTGGGCTTCAGCAACAGACCAGATCAGAAGTCTCCGAGCTCTGTGGCAGCTACATGACTCCTTCCAAGAGTTCTCACTTCCTCCGTGCACTCTCTCACATGGAGAGAGTCATTCATAGATTGCGTAACCTGCCTCTTTAACAACAATCACCTCCCTCACACTGGACAACAAGCCACACACAGTCTAGCACTACGTGGCCACAACAGTCCATTGGGAAAATGGGTATGGACACCCGAAATAGAAACAATCAATGCTAAAGCATAGCGTGGCTCTGAGATTACAAGATGTGTTAATCTTTTCGGCAATCAACACAGGATGCACAACTTAGCAACTACGAAACATTCAGTTCTCCCAACCAACAATAAGGAATAGACTTGCCTCTCTATTTTTAGAGGTGCATAAGGTGTACATAGGTTCAATCACAGAGTCCAAAAGAGTATAGATGGAGGATGGAGGAATTGGAAGGTCGAACCCTAGATTCAGGTGATGGTTGGAGGAATGCCCACCCAACTCCTACAGAACAGTCGATGGAATGGAAAGAGAACCCCCAACACACCTCATTTCCTAGGTTAAATTGTATGTGCTTGGGTCGACACATGTCGCCCATGAAGCTGCATGCATCCCTCCCCAAGAACTTAGGACAAAACATAGATTTCACATGGCTTTTGGAATAATATTAAAATATTATTCCCAAGGACTTAAGCCCCTAGGCTCCACACTTAGCCTCTCTTTCCAACCTTCCAGCCCCCAATCCCTTAACTAGATTTTGTGGAAGCTTAGTCCCCCATCACGCATTCATCATGGTCGGTCCACACACAGAGATGTTTTGTATTAATACTGTGCATAATTACATGTATGAAAATCAGGCTCCTGGCCTTCAACACTTAGGCTCCCTGGCCTAGTAACACATAAGCCCACTAGCTTATATAACTTGGCTCACTAGCCTTATAAACTTGAATTACAGTTCATAAACAAGATTTATACTTCATATACATGATTTACAATAGGGCTTGGCCTTGGGGACATTACAATTCCCCTCCCCTTATTTTTGCACTCTCCTCGATGCAACTTTACACTGCATCTGCAAGATTTTCAAATTCTTCAAAAAGATGTGGGTACTTTGCCCGCATAACATCTTCATTCTCCCATGTTGCATCCTCAGGACCGTACCAAGTCCACTGGACCTTTACAAGACATATGGCTCGATTTCGAAGCTGTTTGTTTTTCTTGTCCAATATGTGCATGGGATGCACTTGCAGGACACCTTCTTGCTCCACCTTGATCACATTCCAATCAATTACATGATTAGCATAAGGCATATATTTTTAAGAAATAAAACATGAAAAACATTATGTACAGTCATGGATGCAGATAATCCAAGCATATATGCAACTAGCCCGATCCTTTCCAATATTTCAAATGGCCCACAAAATCTGGTTGCCAACTTGGCGCAACTTCCCATCTTCACGAAACTCCTGTTATCTTTCACTTTCAGGAAAACATGATCACCCACTTTGAACTCTCTGTGGGTTCTATTCTTATCAGCATAACTTTTTTTCCTGTCTTAAGCAACTTTCAAATTCTGCTTAATTTTTATCATTTGGTCCTCCATGTCCTTGAGTAGCTCTGGCCCAACTACTATTCTATCAGCTGGATTTTCCCAGCTCACTGGAGTATTGCACTTTCTTCCATAAAGTGATTCAAATGGGATCATCTTCAACGATGCATGATACCCATTGTTGTAGGCGAATTCTACCAAGTGTAGGTAGTCTTCCCATCTTGATGGTTTGTCCATCACATAGATTCTCAATATGTCTTTTATTACTCTGTTCACCCTCTCTGTTTTTCCATCAGACTCAAGATGATAAGTTGTACTAAAGTTCAGATTCATTCTGAATCCTTTGAACAATCCTTTCCAAAAATTCAAGGTGAATTTCAGGTCTCTATCAAACACAATCGTTTTAGGAATTTTGTTCAATGGTGCCACTTCCTTTATGAAAATATCAACAACATCTGCTGCCTTGTGAGTAGTTTTTAGTGGAATAAAATGGGTATCTTTTGTAAGATTTTCCACCACCACCATGCTCGAATCATGCATCTTACCTATTCGGGAAAATCCCGTAATAAAATCCATCATTACTACTTCCCACTTCCACTCAGGAATGGGTAAAGGTTGCAACAACCCTGCTAGGTTCCTATGCTCATCTTTAACTTTCTGGCACTCCATACATCTAGTGATGTATTCAACGATATCTCTCCTCATACTCGACCAAAAGTAATGTCTCTTAACCACTCCTACTATTTTCTGATATCCAGGGTGCCCTGCATAAGGCACATTATGCATCTCCTACAAAATCATTTGTTTCAAGCACTGGACATTGGGTACACAAATTATGTTCTTGTACAACAGTATTCCATCTGTTTCCAATTTATAAATTTCCATCTCCAATGGCATCTTACCCTATTGTAGCTTGGATACCAATTCTCTGTACTGCAGATCTACATTTGCAGCGTCCACAATTCTACTTTTAATATCAGTCTGATACATGCTAATGGTTGTAGCATGTAATTCATGCACCCTCCTCTTGAGTGCATCAACCACTTTATTCTCCTTTCCTTTGATATGCTTGATCTCAAAGTCATACTCACACAAAAATTCCAGCCACCTACTTTGTCTAGCGTTTAAGGCTGGCTGATCAAACAAATATTTTATACCGTTACGGTCTGTTCTGAGTTCAAACCTCCTTCCCATGAGGTAATACATCCATTTATTTAGAGCATGAACTATGGATGCCAACTCCAAGTCATGGGTTGCATAGTTCTTCTCGTGCTCTTTTAATTTCCTAGACTCATAACAGATTATGAATCCATTCTGACTGAGGACCCCTCCCAGTCCTTCTTTACATACATCAGTGCATACTATGAAATCTGCATTTGGATCTGCAATCCTCAGGATTGGAGCACTGGTTAACATCTGCTTCAATCATTGGAAACTTTCCTCACATCCCTCTATCTAGTGAAACTGCTTCCCCTTTCTTTGCAAGGAAGTGATAGGGTGAGCTATCCTGGAAAACCCTGCGATGAACCTTCTGTAATAACCAACCAATCCCATGAAGGATCTAACTTCCATTACGTTCCTTGGCACTGACCATTCTCTAATGGCTTCAATCTTCTCAGGGTCTACCGCTATCCCATCCTTCGAGATAATATGTCCCAAGTAATGGATCCTCTCCTGATAAAATGAGCACTTGCTCAGCTTGGCATACAGTTGGTGCTCTCTTAGCACCCACAACACCATCCTCATATGTTGTTCATGTTCTTCTTCGGTCCTGGAATACACCAAAATGTCATCTAGGAAGACGATGACAAACTTGTCTAGATAGTCCCTGAATATTCCATTCATCAAGATCATAAAAACAATAGGTGCATTTGACAGTCCAAACGACACCACTGTGAACTCGTAATGACCATACCTTGTTCTAAATGTGCTCTTGTTGATGTCTTCATCTTTTATTTATACTTGGTGATATCCCGATCTTAGATATATTTTCGAAAATATCTTTGCATCCTTCAACTGATCGAAGAGATCATCAATCCTTGGCAGAGGATACTTGTTCTTCACCGTTACTTTGTTCAATTGCCTGAAATCGATGCACAATTTCAGCGTTCCATCCTTCTTCTTTACGAAAAGGACCGGGGCACCCCAAGGTGACACACTTGGGCGTATATACCCCTTCTTCAAAATTTCTTCAAGTTGCATCTGCAACTCTTTCAGTTCTGATGCACTCATCCTGTATGGAGCCTTTGACACTGGAGATGCTCCAGGAATCAAGTTCACAGAGAAATCGATACCCCTTTTCGGAGGTAGTCCAGGTACTTCTTGGAATACATATTTGAACTGTTTAAGTACCTCATGATCCTCAATACTTGACACCTTATCCTTAGGCATTTCCCCCACATGGGCTACAAATAATTGACATCCTTTTCTGTAGCACTTATTCAACTGCATTGTTGAGATTTCTCTAATAGTAACAACTCTAGGAATTCCTTGGACGACTCTCTGATTCCCTTATTCATCTAAGCAAGCGAATGCCTTTTTCCAACAGTCCAATATGGCATGGTGTTGGTCCAACCAGTTCATCCCAACTACACAGTCATAAGAGCCTAACGGAAGAATGTTCAAATTGACCTTCATGCTTAGTCCATTCATGTCTACAGGACAAGACATGACTAACTCCATGACTTTCCTCTTGGTTCCTGTAGCTAGTTGCACTAACCAAGACTTTTCATGTTTGCTTCTTATCAAATGCAAACTTTCTACCACTCTAGGGTCTATATAACTATGGATAGCCCCTGAATCAACTAAAATAATAAATGGTTGGTTTTTTTATCATACCTTCTACTTCAATCATGTGCGACTGATACTCAGCTTGCTTGTTGTCCAGGGCTGCGTAGATCCTTGGAATTCTACTGCCCATGTCCTCCACTGTTTTAGCCTCCTGAACATTGTGGAGAACTCTTACTTTATCATTTTTGTGGGGGAAATCCATGTACATATGGTTTTCTTTACAACCCCAACATTCCATAGGTGGAAACCTTGACGTTTTCCCACCCACTTCAACCTTCCTGGGCTCTCTAAGAGACGACTGTCCTTGAGGTCTGTTTCTGAAAAAGGGTGGTTTATTTCCCTTCTGCCTCTGTTCTTTCTTGAACTTTTTCTGGTCATCCCAAGCCTTCCGAAAGGTAGGATTTTCTCTTTGTTGCTCAAATAAGCACTTCGCTCTTCTTATCGTTTCTTCCATAGTCTTTGGGTCATCATACTTAATCTTATCCCCAATAGGAGGTGGTAATCCACTCAGGTACCTCCGAATCTTGATAGACTCATCTTTGATGAACGAAACATACTTCAGTAATTCCAAAAAAAAAATTTCATACTCATCAATGGTCTAGTTGTCCAGCTTGAGTTCAAAGAACTCTTTCATCTTTCTGTCATAATATCTTTTAGTTAAGTATTTCCTCTCAAAATACCTCTTGAATTATTTCCATGTGATGTCTCTTTCCTTGATGTGTTGCATCTGCACAAGTTGATCCCACCACATGGATGCATTTCCCTTTAATTGATACATGGCAATCCTGTCGTCTGCATGAGAGGAATAATTCTGCAGTTGAAAGTATTTCCTCATACCAAGCAACCAAGTTTCAACATCTTCCTCCTTATTATGTTCTCCATCAAATGTTGGAGGCTTTATCTTGTTCATTTCCCCTTTCAATTCATCCATCCCAGATCTCCTGTTCTTTCTGGTAGGAGATGGGCTTGAACTACTGTGTGCTTCCCTACTGGAATGCTTTGGGGAGCAACGACAATGTCTGCTGACACTCCTTGATATTATTTTCCTCTCAGGGGTCTTGTGACTCCCTGTCTTGCTTGAGTCACTCTCCTTTTCCAATTTCTTTTCTTTTCTTTCCATACTCTTCAACATCCTTAAGTTGAATTCACCCTACTTAACCCTGACTTTTATGAGTGTTCGGTTATCATCTAGGAAAGCCTGGGCATCTTTCTTCAATCTTTCAATGATTTTCATCATATGTCCTTCCTTATCCATCTCTTTTCCTTTCTCATTAGAGTTTGATCCTTTGAATCCCAAGTTGACATTCCTTCCTTCTCTTTTGTTCTCTGAATTGGAGGCAATCTGCACCTCTTCCATTCTCTGATCTCAATGACAACCCTATTCGGTTCTGGCACTTGCTAAGCTTCTGCAAACACATGTGTAGACAACAGGGATTTGTTAGGTTGTCATTCTTAGCAAATTCCACACATTCAAAGCCATTCTGATTTAAGAAAATGCTTCTACTTCAAGAATTTTCCGAGTTCTACTCAGCTCTGTAATTTTTGGGTAATATCTCCCTCTTTCTTAGCTCCTACCCTCATAACCAAAGGTCATGACCAAATGCTAGACTACTAGGTGCTACTCAAGCTTTCGACCTTCGAAGAGTTTAAGGTACACACATCTATCTCTCGGATTTTCAATTTACCGAATTCACATAAATTGGGTGGATCGATGGTCCACATTTACCCAACATACAACAGTTAAAAATCCACTACGGTTCTTCCGTCTTGAAAGATTTCATGACTTTGGAACTTCGGGTTTTGGGGTTTCGGTAACCGAGAGTTTGAAATGCAGTGACCCAAACCACTGGTCACTCCATTCCTTGAACTCCGATACATGAGTTCTTGTACGAGATAAAACTATCCTCGATGATTTCGATCCAATGGTCTATATCTTTGCGGAGATTCTTGAACCATGAGTTCACGATGCAGCGACTCCAAATTTCTTGTCACTTCAATCCCCAAATTCCAATATGGGAATTCATGTATGAGATCAATGGCTGTGAGCCTCCCCTAATCTGACGGTCTAGATCTCTCCTAAGATTAAACTTGTCAAAGATCTTCAGCCCTAACTTCCTTTATAGTTGTCTAGATCCGATGACTCACGGGATTTCGACACTTCTTCCTAGAAGCACTCCATTGTCCAATTCTACCCTTGTTAATCTCTTTCACGATTCGGGACTTGGAGTGACCAAGAATTTGTCCTGTGCTCCAAGTTCACGATCCCTGAATTCACGAAATGATTCAATGGATCAAACCAACCACGATCAATGACCCACGTTTATTCTAGATCCTAGAGTGGTGAGTTTATCCATCCACTAACCACCTTGCAACTTCTGGCTATTTTACGGTCCTCATGATTTCATGAGTTATCCATAGAGAATTATGACCATCCAACTCTGCTTCTCAAGGACTTCTGGCCAAGGACTTGGTACCCTCCTTCTGAACTTTCATCTACTTGATCCAATGGTCCTGATTCCCCATGATATGACGACTCAGATCTCATCAGAATTTCGCGTATCAGGATTTTGTGTGTCACGAGGTCGAAATATTTTCCACCTTCGTCCTCCCTATTCCCGAAATGTTGATTTTTTTCTGGACAATTAACGGTCCAGATCTCTCTTAGATCAACGATTGTGATCCAATTGTGATTTTGGGTTTCATGAATTCTCATGAACTCACCCTTAGACCATTTCAAGTCACGAGTCAGCGAAAGGTTGATCTTTCTCCACGCATCCTTTTCGATGGACGGTTTTAACGAATTTGGGATTTCACGTATCGCAATTTCCACACTCCTGTGCAACTCCAAAGGGTTTTAAACCTTGTGCACATTCTCCAGATTTGACGGTTGTGAGGGTTCTCCTTTCCTCCCAAACATATTTTATGGCTCCAACACTTTCGGTGTGGAGTTCTCTCTCTCCCTGTGGCCATACACCACACCGTCTGTAGTTTTATAATACCGCTACACCTCCAGAGCTTTGTAACACGGTCAAGTAGTCCATTGACACTCAGAAACATTTTGAGGTCTGAAATTTGTCCTCTAGAGACAATTTATTCTCAAAACCTCGATCCAAAGACCACTTATTCAGCCCATCCAGGCTAAACGTTGAAACTAGGCTCTAATACCATACTGTAACATTCTCGACCATCAACCCCATGGTCAGGCCAACATTACTATGCGTAAAAACACTACTGTAACATATTATGCATTCTTATGAAATACAATTGCTTAATTATAGTTAAACATAGTGTAATCACATTAATACCGTTAGCATACATAATCCACGACATTAACAATAATTCACGAATACAACAGAATACATGTAAACATTTCTAGAATCATAGACATGCATATTTAATTGAAATTATACGCATGTATATACTTATGTTTTAGCTTGGATATAATTCACCAACTGTGTGTAGACCTCCCACGAACCTCCCAGCCTTAGTTTGTGCTTCTCATCACTCTCAGCAGTAGGTCACCCCCGAGCTGGGACTAAGCTCCACCGGGTAGGGATTCCTAAGCTAGGGAGGGAATACATGAAGACACACAATCACAAGAGAATTATCCTCTCCCAAGAGCCACTTATACCCACTTCCCATAGACTCTTATTCCCCACATGTATGTCCCACCCTAGGAGTATACACCTTCAATGTCACCAAGACAGTCCAACGACTGCTAGCCTCCCTTCCCTTGGGCTTCAACAACTGACCGGACCAGAAGTCTCTGAGCTCCGTGGCAGCTACAGGACTCCTTCCAGGAGTTCTCACTTCCTTCGCGCACTCTCTCACCTGGAGAGAGTCACTCACTGACTGGGTAACCTGCCTCTTCAACAACAATCACCTCCCTCACACTGTCCAGCAAGCCACACATAGTCCATCACTGTGTGGCCACAACAGTCAATTGGGAAAATGGGTATGGACACTTGAAATGGAAACGATCAGCGCTAAAGCATAGTTATGCTTTGTGATTATAGGATGCATTAAGATTTCTGACAAGCAAAATAGGATGCATGGCTCAAAAACTACGGAAAATTCAGTTCTCCCAACCAACAATAAGGAACAGACTCACCTCTCTAGTTTCAGAGATGCGTAAGGTGTACAAATGTTCAATCATAGAGGCCAAACGCATATAGATGGAGGATGGAGGAATCGGAAGGTTGAACCTTGGATTCAGGTGATGGTTGGAGGAATGCCCACCCAACTCCTATGCAAGAGTCTACAGAATGGAAAGAGAACCCCCAACATAGCTCATTTCCTGGGTTAAATCACATGCGCCTGGGTCGACACATGTTGCCCATGAAGCTGCATGCATCCCTCCCCAGGAATAGGAAAAAACATAGATTTCACATGGCTTTTGGGATAATATTAAAATATTATTCCCAAGGACTTAAGCCCCTAGGCTCAACACTTAGCCTCTCTTTCCAACATTCCAGCCCCCAATCCCTTACCCAAGTTTTTTGGAAGCTTAGTCCCCCATCACTCATTCATCGTGGTCGGTCCACACACAAAGATGTTTTGTATTAATACTGTGCATAATTACATGTACAAAAATCAGGCTCTTGGCCTTCAACACTTAGGCTCCCTAGCCTAATAACACATAATCCCACTAGCTTATATAAATTGGCTCACCAACCTTATAAAATTGAATTACAGTTCATAAACAAGCTTTATACTTCATAAACATGATTTACAACAGGGCTCGGCCTTGGGGACATTACAATCACTGTCCCATAGCACATTAGATATTTCACCTCCCTTTCTGGGGCTTTAGGAATAAGACAGATCAAGAATTCTCAGAGCTCTATAGAAGCTACTCGACTCCCTCTAGGATAAATCACTTCCTCATCACACTCTCTCACCTAGAGAGAGTTGCTTACAGGCCTAAAAACCTGCCTATTCTATCCACAGGCCTCACAACCTGCTTCTTCACCCCTGCTCTCATAGAAATAATAGTATCTTCGGTGAACCCATTCAAAACTTGGCTAAGGTACATGTATGTTGTTCATTTCAGAAATGCACATGATATAGCTCAATGCTGACAGGTTCCAAAGGTGTGTGTGTGCTCAGAGGTGTGTGAAGGTTTAAGAGGTTGTAGAGGTCAACGAAGGAGGGATAAAAATGGTTCTTTGCGTCACTTCTCACTCTCCATACCTACGTGAGTTGGGATCATGGAGAGAATGCCAAGACAACCCCCACAACAATGGATTTACCCCCACAAAACTTCATGCACTCAGGTTGACACATGGATCTCTTGGGAGATCATCCCTTTCCACTTGGAGTACATTCTTTTTTCCGAAAGGAACTCAAGATATCATGGTTTATTTACCAACTATATTATATTTAGGAAATACATTATAATATTCCCTTGGGTTAAGCCATTGAGCTTAGCCCCTTTCTCCTAGCCTCTCATCCCCCTTCCCTTACCCATCCTAGTGGAGCTTAGTCCCCCATAAATTTTTATTCGTGGTCGGTCTACACACAACGATGTTGTTATATTAATAATATGAATATTTACAAGTACAAAACAGGCTCTTGGCCTTTAACATATAGGATCTTCGGTCTAATAAAAACATAATCCTACCAGATTATAAGTATTTGGCTCACCATCCTACAAAACATGTTACATTCATAATCACAATCGGGGCTCGGCCTTGGGATATTACAAAAGTAACATTGTTTCAAATGATTCTCCTTCATTTTTAGAGATATTTTCTCTACCTTTTCTCTGATTTGATTGGTTCTTTCTTCATTCACTCTCATAGTGATCATACTTTATGTAATAACAACATTGTATTATAGAATTTTCTATCCATTTTCTCCCTCTTCCTCTTTGATTTTGTGGGTCTTTAGACTAGTGTTGTTGTTCCTTTTTGTCTTTGTCTTATGTATTATGATTTCCTCTGCCTCTTGCTCTTTTATTTATATCTTTTTCCTCTACCTTTATATTTTCCTCTCAGATCAATATGCTTTCATGTAAGTTGAATTGGATTGCTCGAATCTTACTAGACTTCTCTCCAATTTGTGAAGAGTCTTACTCAACCTGCTCTGATACCATGATAAATTCAGATATAAAGAAAAATAGAAATACATGAAAAACAACAATTGGGGCTTCAATGCCCTACTTTGTATTAAATAGAATACAAAAATTACAAAAGGATCCAACATATAATTGAAACAATGTGCACTTAACTAAAATGGAATTGATAAAAAATAGAAGTCTAACGATGAATTAACTCAGTGAGTTGGAAGACAAGAAAATTGTTATTATATTTAGACACTTAGGATTTCGTTAAGATCTACTTGGTCTAATGTGTCATTAGGTCAAAGTGTGTTTTCTAGTGTGTTTATTTAGTATGCATTAGTTTGCATTTGTAGTTAGTAAATCCAACGGTCATGATATGTTCCCGACATAGAGTGATCCGACAGTTCATACTCTCCTCGAACTTAATGGCCATTGATCTATGGATTAAGACCCGATTGGTCCATGATCTCTATTTAAAGAGAATGGAGGGTCATGTGTCGATGATCGATTGTGAGAAACTCTCTTGTAAAATCTCTCTGTAATCTTTTTCTTTGCACTAATAAACTGCTCCAAGTGGTCGTGTTAGCTGGGGTTGTGGATGTTTCCCTGTAGGGGTTTTACCACGTGAAAACATTGGTCTGTTGATATTTGACCTTGTTATGTGAGTGGTTATTGAAGGTGTCCATCCTCTATTGAAATACTTGTGTTGTCGAACATGGTATCGTAGCCTATTTGAAGACTCGCTCCTGTTGTGGATCGAGATCGTGAAACCGAGTTGTCTCATATCCATTTTATGTCAGTTGCATACATTTTTGGGCAGAGACAACTGTTTCATTGTGTTCAGGGAACTCGTTTCATTTAGTAACACTTTTCGTTTCACTCAAAAAGGTTTCTGTTTTCCCAATATACGACCATTATAGTCAGATCCGGAGGTATAAAGTTTGAATACGCTTTTTTTAAAAATTTTGCAGGGAAGTATTTTGGTTTTATTTTGGTTTTGTATTTTTTTATTTTTAGGTTGCTAATTTTTTAGATATATGTATTCTCTTTGCCCCATGCCCTGGGTGATCTTGGAAAATCAGAAACAGATAGCAAAAGGTGCATCTTCTGGGAAAGCTAACTGAGATCTAACCCTTGTTGTCATCGAGAAGTGAAATTTTTTTCTTATGTGAAAAGAGTTTTTTTTAGCACGCTCTCCAAGGTCGTCTTCCACAAAAACAAAAATCCTCCTTCTAAACATTACAATATGTTTTGATAGACCATTTGGTTAAAAGTTGTCTTATTAAGTAAGAGGTCTTGAGTTCTAGTCTCTCTTTTGTTACTTTTTTTGAAAAAGTTCATGCTAAAATTGTAAAGTGTATTTCACTTCAAGTATAAAAGTGAATCACTATAAGTAGCTTTAATATTTTATTTTATGGTTATTTGTTTTGCATGCATATTTTCTTTGTAAAAGTGAGCCCCACTTCTCTTTATAAAAGTGGGTCACTTCATAAAGCAACTTACACTACCATGTGGTCGTTTGGTTACCATTTATGCGTTTTCTTAAAAACGACATAACTTTCACATCTGAGGTCCGTTTTCAGTGTCGGTTTTTTTAAAACCGCATAAATTTTTGAGCTCTTTCCATTCAAATCATTAATTTTAGTTTTTAAATATGTATTATATGCATATTTAATATGGATTCTACAAGTAATCTCTTACTTACCATCACCAACTACTTCCAATGGAAATCCCATATGCAGGATTTATTAAGAAGTAAAGGCTTGTACCCGATTACCTTGGGAAAGGAAACAACACCCACTAATGTTGATAAGAAAGACAAATGGGATAATAGGAATGATGAAGAACATGGATTAATCATAATGCCCATCTCTCCTAATTTAAGGTTCCACATTCAATAACTTGATCAACCCAAAGAAGCTTGGGACAAGATTGAATCTTTGTTTGGTAAACACAATATTATTCGAGCACAATAATTAGAAAATCAAGTACTGACTTTAAGTCCAAATGATTTTTCTTGCATTGAAGACTATCTATCTAATTTTAAAACACTTAGAATTTTATGTGAAGAATGTAAGATAAACATAGAAGAAGATCGTTGCATCCATCTTATACTTTATAAGCTAGGTAGTGCATAAGGGTCCCAAACCCACTCAAATAGATTTCACTCCTAATGGTGACAAAGGAGAAAAATATAAAAGTAAGAAGATTGGCAGACCTTGCAACTTTTGTGATAAGGATGGTCATGAAGAGTTCTAATGTTTCGAGAAGATGGCAGTTTTAGAGGCAATGATTAATAAGAACAATATCAATATTGATTCTAATTCTTCTTCTTCTTCTTCTCATGGACATGCACTTTATGATTTTGGTTTCTCTTTCAATACAACTTCTACTTCTTCTTCTGATGAGTGAATTATTGATTTTGTAGAATCTTATCATATGGCTAAGGATAGAGACATATTTTCTTCTCTAAATGAATGTAACACCAAGAAAATCTTTGTTGGTGATGATAGATCTCTGACTGTTGAAATATCTGGAATAGTTCAAGTAGAAAATGATCATTTCAATGATGTGTTATGTGTTCCAAGTCTTTCTTTTAACCTTCTATCAGTATATCAAATCACCCATTCAAGTGAAGGTAAAACCGTAGAGTTTTCACCTCACGAAGTTGTAATCAAGGATCGAAAAGATGCTAAGCATGTTCTTGCAATTGAAATTGTTGATAATATTACTAGGTTTTACAAGTTTGACAACTTTGGGTCATTATCTTTTTCATTAGTTTTTGTTTCTCATAGCGATGACTTGAGAAAACTTTGGCATGAGCGGTTTGGTCATATAAACTATCTCTAATTACAACAACTATGTAGTCAACAGATGGTGACTGGTATTCCTTTTGTTTCATGTAGAGATGGTGTTTGTGTTGGTTGTGTTCTTGGCAAACATGATTGGGATAGTTTTGACAAACGTGCCTCTTGGCATGCCTTAGACCATTTGCATCTTGTTAACAGTGATTTTTGTGGTCCACTTTCTTCTCCTTATTTTTTTGGGTGTAAGTATTTATTAACTTCCATTGGGGACTTTTCTAGACATACTTGGGTTTACTTCTTAAAACTTAAGAGAATTTTTTTTGACAATTTTTTGGCCTACGAGGCCCTTGTAGAAAAGAAATATGGACATCAAATTCAAAACTTAAGAACAAACAATGGAAGTGAACATGTAAAAAATAATTTTACAAGTTACTGCACTACAAAGGCCATCCAAATGAAACACATTGTTCCATATACACCAAAACAAAATGGTGTTGATGAGAGAAAGAATCACACATTAAAAGAAATGGCCAATTGTATGATCCAATCTAAGGGATTAAGTCTAAAGTATTAGGCGAAAGCAATCAACTATGAAAATTACATAGTAAATCTCACTCCCACAAAGGCTCTTAAAAATATAACACCAGAAGAAGCTTGGAATAAAATTAAACTAGATGTAAGTCACTTTTGTGTATTTGGTAGTATAGCATGGGCTCACATTCCCAATGAGAAAAGGAAATCATTGCAGCCTAAAAGAGAGAAGTGTATATTTGTTGGTTATTCCGAAGATGTCAAAGGTTATAGAATTCTTCAACCACATTGTAATGAAATTATTATTAGAAGAGATGTTAAATTTGATGAAAATATTTTGGCCCATGAGCCTAATTCGACGATTGTGCCTTCTTTGGCCTGCGAGCTATCTTTGGCATTTGTGCCTTCTTCTGTTCCTATTCTGGATTTTTCTTCACATGATGATAGTAAGGATGAAAATCCACCTCTTCCTGCTCACCTTCCTCTAGATGACTCCTTTGAACCTGAACCAACACCAACTCCACTGCTTCCTAGATGGATCTGTTCAACACGAGAAGCAATTGGTGATTGTAATATACCAAATATAAAATGTATGCAGAACATAAATAAAATGATAGAATGGTAGAATAACAAGAATATAAACAGAACATTCACCACAATAGTACTGAAATGATAAGAGAATAATAATAGAAATAACAATTTGAATCTAAAACCAATGTTCACGGGCCTCTTCGAGGGGGAAACCTCCAGTTGATCAGAGCTCTATTACAATAATATCCAAGTTAGGGTTCTCATACCCTCGACTCCTATTTATACTAAAATGAAGTATCTAGAGGAAGATCCTTCTAGAAGCAGAAGCTTCTATTAGGTCTTCTTACATCCGCCTTATTCTATTTTATTGA
>SNQJ01S0024549.1:231579-251792 GCA_010110895.2 Picea sitchensis | reverse complement strand
ACTAACGACTTGAAAGCATGCAGATTGCCATGAAGACAAGGCACGACTTTTGGTGTTAGAGGTAGGTATAATTAATAATATTGTCAATGCATTCATGAGGATGAGGCAAATGCAGTGGGATTGAGAAAATAGAATCGATAGAAAATTCATATTTTAAAATTATTCAAAAACTCTGACAAAAAGAGGAATCAAAATCGCTTACACCAGGGGTAATTAAGTCCCATCGAGACTTCAGAACCAATCACAAAATCAATATGTGAAATTGCGAAAATAAAATAAATAATTTATTTTTAAAAAAAAATCCAATTTGAACAAACATTAAGATAACTTGACTAAATTATTGTAGTTTCACACATAACCGGTTACTATAGTATATGCTTTAACAGGTACTAATAATTAACACTCCACTGTAATTTTGCATTGAAACCAACTTGCTATCTTTTATGCAACACAAAGGTGAAAAAACATGCATAACACAATTATAACTAAATAATAACGGTAACACCAAGATGAAGACAATTGTCTAAGTTATTATACTTAAAATTATACCTATATAATCCAAGTAGTATTGGGATAAGTTTTAAAATAAAAATAATGTCGATGGTTGATATTTTATTTTATAAATAAAAGTAATAAAAACACTTGTTTGACATTTGAGCTTTTATAAAATGGTTTGAATCGTTGTTTTAAAATATGGAAGGTATTTTTAGGTAAGGAAAACAACTTTGAGAGACCCTATCCAATCCATTAAGGATTTCAAAGGCAGTTTTAGAGAAGGTAAGGTCAACTCTCATAACAAAAAGTTATCAAGGATTGTATTGTTTTCCGTTGTAGTACACATGGCTTCTTTTAAAGCAAAAAAGGCATGCTTGTTTACATCTTTCACACAAAGGAATTTTTCTTAAGCAAGGTGGTTAATGAGGCTGCAATTTCCCATAATTATTTTCAAAATTTATGTCGTAGTGAGTAAGTTTTAAGAAATCATGTAATAAAATGTTCACCGTATTAAGGTTTTCAAAATTTCTATAGTATTGAGTAAGTCTTAAGAAACCATGTAATAAAATGTTCACCGTATTAAGGTGTGCCAATTTTTTCATAGCCTCGACTTTTTTGAGATCCACTTGCAAGTTTATCCTACTAACTATGTAATCCAAATATTCCACTTTAAAAGTGCCAAAAGCACATTTGAAATGTTTGAGGAACAACTAGTGATCTTTGAGTAGTTGTAGGGCTTCATCAACACGCTCCACATATGCTTTCCAAGTCTTACTATAGATCAAGATATCATCAAAGAATACAAGCACACAGTTCCACAAGAAGGGTTGAAAAGCTTGTTCATGAGGCTTTGAAAAGTGGATGGAGCATTGCAAAGACCAAAAGGCATAACTACAAACTCATAATGTCCTTCATGTATATGAAAGGCAATCTTGGGAATGTTTACCTCCTTCATCCAGATTTGGTGATACCCATAATGAAGGTATTGTTTAGTGGAGAACTGGGCAACAAGAAGCTCATCTAAGAGGTCAACAATGACTGGGATGTGAATCTTTGAATGCCAATTTATTAAGAGTAGCTTAGGGAAAATGCACTAGTTTCCTTCTTTCTTCAAAATACCATGATTACCAAGGACAAGTAAGAGCTAGTATTAGGACATATCACGCTAGCCTCCAAAAATTCTTGTGTGATATTTTAATTTCATTCTTTTGTGCAAAGGGATGTCAGTAAGGATGCACATTGGGAGGTTGACTGCTTGGAATTACTGGGATACCATCAAAGGAGGTAAGCCATGGGGTGTTTCAAATACCTGTGAATGCTTGGTCAAAACCAATTGTAAATCAGGGTGAATTTCCTATGTGGGGTTGTCCATAACTTGGATGATATTGAATTTGGAAATAATTCTAAAGTGGCCTTTCTTCAAGAGATTATTCATACATCAATAGATGATAATTTATGGGGAGTCGGAGTAGAGATCTTTGAGGGTGTGTTTACAACCCTTCTTGTTGAATCTCATGTATAACTCCTTGAGATCTATTGTAACTAAACTTGACATTCTTAAACACTATGTTTCGAGAACTACATCACAACCCCCCATTTTAATAACAAAAATGTTTGATTTAAGCAACTAGTCCCCCATTTGGACTTTCACATTCTCAGACTTGCCACCACATTTCATCATACCTCCATTGACTATCAAGATTTGAAAATTGTGCACCACATGGACATAACAATGGGTTTTTTTTTTAAACGTGACGATGAATAAAATTGTGGGTGTTTCCCTTGTTGATTAAGACAATGACCTTTTTGTGCTTGATATAGCCAACCAACTTCAAATTTAGGGGAGTTAAAATCCTTGATAACCATGTAGGGAAATTTTCGGTTCGTTGTAAGGAGGATCCCGGGTGAGTTCTTCCGAAGGAGGAAGTGCAGTCTATGTGAGATGGAGATATAGCATGGCTTCCTCTACAATTTCTTTGGGTGTGATGGGCAATTTATATTACTTTCATAGGTACAAAAGAGGGTTGTGGATGGGGGAACAAAAGTGGGTCATTTGGTTTGTATAGTTGCTACCATCTATCCTTTTCAAGCTTGCTAAGAGGCCTCCAAACAATTAGCTCAATGAGCCAACAAGTCTTGTGCTCTAATCTCCTCCTTTAGACCACCAATAAGACATTCTTGGAAAAAATAATTGGCCATGCCCTCTGTGTGAATTTTCAATTGCTAAAAGGTTGTGATAAAGTCTCCTAACTATGCCTATTTGGTGAAAATTGGTCATCCACCCCAAAAAATGAGTATATATTTCAAAGTGAGCATAGATGGCCTTCACAAACCGACTCCAAGAAATATACCTCCCATAAGCCTTCTTATGTCATTGCCACCATTGGCAATGTTCTCGACCCCAAGTATAACATACCCACTCAAAGTTTCATAGGGTTGTTCATAATACCTTAGAGGGAAAAGTAATGTTCTGTCTTGATGGGTTAGAACCATTAAAATTGTTCAGATCTACTATAGGAAAAAATTGTGCCACGTATTGTGTTGATTATCATGAAAGGGTGGCCTACCTAGTGTGATACCTTCTTCATATGGATGATTCACCATTGGTTAGCTCCACCCATGGATTTTTCCAATTGGCCACTTCGGGTAGGATGAAGGTGAGAAGCTAAGAGGGTTGTTCTCACATGTGGGTGATTAAAGTAACCCATATTTGTATTGAGTCAATATTAGTAACACATGTTCAAGTTTGAGCTTATCTGAGAGACATGGGTTTCAATAATAGTGACCTATTTTTTTTGTTGGGGAATCCTATTCTCCATGGTCATGTTTTGAGTGATGTCATGGGGCACTTGGGTCCGCCTAAAGGGTTACCAGAGAATTATACCCATGTGACCAACATCGTGAAAAAAGTCTGTTGAGCTAGGTCTCCCACAATAGTAGGGATGGGTGCACCAAAAGGGTTTAAAGACATTGAAACATGTCTCTAGCCTAAATATTTTTCTAAAATTTTGGTGCACACTGGAAAAAGAAAGAGCTTTGATACCACTTATAGCATACTCAATCAGCTGAAAAAATAAGTTATGAGCTATATCCATAGAACTATAAACCTAGATAATGATATAGAACATAGATAATAGAAACCCTTGCATTTATAGTTCAAGAAAGAGACTAGTGTTCACATGCCTCTTAGAGGGGGTGACCTCCAATTGAGTAGAGCTCCAATACAATAACAATACTTAACGAACATTACAAAATCCTAACTACTCGTGGTCCAATCATTAATGAGTATCAATCATCCAATGGGACTTATTTAACAAAGACAACCCTTTTACATAGAGTAACTACCTGCTAACTACCTAATGGGCCTTAGTGAAAGAAGATGGTATCACACATTAATTAAGAAACTCCTAACTACCTAATGGGCCTTATTCAAAGAATATGGCCTCATACATTAATTAACTAACTCCTAAGTACCCTAACGTAGGGAGGTTGGGGTAGGCCTAACATCCTTCATGAGAAAAGAGAGGGAGAATGCTCCTAGTTCGAATGGAGGAGACTAAGAATGAATACATGAACGAGGGTGAAAAAAACTCCCCCCCCGCCCCCCGCGAAAAAAAAAACCATAAGACAAGTGAACCCTTCACAAGAGGCATAGGGAAACATCCAACAAACCACTCAAGTAAAAGGACAAGTGTCAATTAAAATCACCCATGCACCTCCTTTCCTCTTCCTCTCTTATGGTATCATGGTCCCCTTCTTGCTTCTCAAACAACCATTTTGGTGGATTTGTATTATTGTGTATTTCCTTTTATTCATGCTTTTACATATATAAGCACACCATGGAACACATGACAAACACATAATAATTATATCCCACTAGGGGACTCATATGAATTTGCTAGTCGAGCCTTGGCCTCAATCTCCACACTAGGAATATTTACAATGATTTACATTTTATACACATATGGTTGTTTAACTCAACCTACATGGTTTGATCCCTATCACATAAATCACATTATTTAAATAATACATTATTTAACGCATTATAATTTAGGGGTTAAATTGGGATATTACATTCTGCCACGAGGATGGTTGGAGTTGGAGATTCGTAAACCATTTGAACTCGAGGGAATAGAAGCTAACCAATGAAACCCTTATTGGGATACATTGTTTGTAATGAGGGTCTTGGGTTGGTTGAAGGGAAATACAAAGCGACAAATGTAGATAGGATCGAGAGAGATGTCATTGGGTTCACATTCATCGCATAAGGGTTATCTAACTAGGAATTAAGGTGGATTGAGGTGGAGGGTGAATGCTTGGAGGGGGCCAATATCACAATTATGTCGGTGGATCTCAAACAAAACTCATGGAGGTAGCCGAAGCGGGCTTTAAGTCTTGTGAGATGGGACCCTTCCCCTTACAAGAAGGTAACGTGATTAGAGATGAGTTGGCACATCATAGCAAGCATAGAGCTAGAGGATTTGATCCTTGTAGAGGTCAAGAACTGACATGAGAGACATTGCACTACTAGTTGTTGATCGATGGAATTAGGTGTAATCAAGGAAACAAACAAAATTAACAACTTGCAGGAGGTAGTTTCCTACCGGTATGGAGCAGAGGAAGTGATCATCGAGGCCAAAACTATGGCGATTGTATAACTAGGGCATGCACCCTAGTAACATTTATTGTCGAACTAATGGAACCATTACTAATTTTTAAAATTATAGCTACAATCACAACGATTAATGTTCAATCTTAAGGATGGTAAGAGAGTAAACTTTGATCCATTTAAAAATAGCTAAACTAGCTTCTAATATATATTTTTTAACAAAAGTTGTTAGATTTGTGTTCCTTAAAGGTGGGACCGAAGCATGCAAAGTAAAAAAAGAGTCTTCCAGTGAACAAAACAAAAATATGGAGTCTCCAAAACAACAACCAACCAACTAACTAAACCATCATTCCTATCCTTCCATGCTTTAAATTCGCTACACATTTTCCTAGAGTAAACTTTGTAGAGTATACCAAGTATACAAGTGACAAAACAAAGCATAGTTAATCGAAAGAAGGCAGAGTAGTTGGAACCTAGTCCTCTGATCCCTGAATTGCTAACAGGGCATTCAAATATAGAATAGGAGTTGCACCTTGATGAGACGAGGATGCCTCCACTGGCCCAAAGATAGAAATTGATGGGGGAGGCCAGAGCTAAAGCTCCTCCACTTGCGACCACAACACTGCCAATTCATCCTGTAATTGCCCCATCATACCACGATGATGAACTAGAGTGTCCATTACGAAGGTAACTATGGAATTCAAAGTGTTGATCAAAATATGGAGTCATTGTTGAGCGATCATATCCTCCTCTTCAATTGTCCCCGCTTGTTGATCACTTCTTGTCTTACCCTCCATTACTTCTACCTGTGTAGGAGAAATTAACACCAACCCATTAACTAGAAATTAGGGGATCCCAAAAGAGATAAAGCTCGGAAAAATCCCATAGTGCCCAAAAAGAGATCAGAAATTCGGTCCAAGAACCACTCCTAAAAACCCACATCTCTACAAAGGAAATAAAGGCTCCTGGTCGACAAACCCACGCCACAACCATCCAATCCATGACTCAGCAGGGAATTTGAATCCCCTCTTCTTGAAAATTTCACATTCCACCAACCATGATGAATTTGTTCCAAATTCATCCAAATTAACACCTCCATGCAATGAATTTGAGCCACCATCCCGATCTCATGTGCTTGCCCGCGGATGCTAATGGAGGCTAAGCAACATTTCTCTCCTATGTATACATCTTTTCACATTCCACTACTTTGCATGATGGTGATCATCCTTGTGAATGACAATTCCCTCTACTTAAGAACCTAAAACCATCCTCGACATCCAATCCACGCACAGACAACCTGTTTCCCACGATTCATCCTCCCTCGAAGCCTCCAGAAACTCATCCTTTACCTAAATGCTCAAGACACCAAATCCATACAATTTGCTACTATATTAATTGAAGACTCGTTGAAATGTGTCCTTATGCATGCGCGATTTGAGCCCATGTCACACCTGCGGGCCCCAACCATGATGAGGCTCAAATCAAACATTCGGGGGGGGGTGAGGATTTGTTGATTTTCCAGTGGATTCAACCCTTGGTATGCTCTGATATCATGTTGAAATTTCTCCTATTCAATACTCAACAATTAGCTCAAAACAAAATCACTTTATCTACTAAAAGCACAACTGAGTAATCAACTAAACATGCAGCGGAAAACATAAATAAGGAAACCAAATCAAGCACACATAAACACCAATATTCTTGGGTATATACCCCTAGAAAAACCCCGTAGGGAAAACCAGTGCTAAGATAAATTTTATTATGCTAAAATTAGGGCTCCCATAATAGGGATAATGGCCCACTGAGAGAAATACAACTGCAGACTAACCTGGCAAGGTCTGACTTGTTGTACAACCAATTTTGGCATGTTTTTCGAGCCATACACAATTTTAATTCTTGTGAATCACGTATATACACGACTGTATACACTGTGAACCATGTATCCGTACGAAAAATTGTACAACAAACTCCGTATGATCCGACGCTCTCCTATGGCTTCCTCAAACTGAAACCCACTTGCATAAGCCTATGTTCTCTCTTCTCCTTGATCTAATCTCTAGATGGAAGTCCTTCTCCTTCCCTATCCAAGATCTTCATGAATCAAAGTCCTTCTTGATCCAAGCTCTCAAGTATCAAGTCTCCTTGAGTCTGTCAAGTGTAAGCAAAAGTCCTTCTTTGCTTCTACACTCTTGAATGGCTCCACATTAGCAAACATCCTTCTTTGCTATCTTTGTGTGAATGTATCTCCTCCTTCACCCTAGACTTTCTTTTATAATCATGAGTTATAATATATTTCTAATATCACTTGAGATTTAGATTGCATGTGAAGATTGCATGCCAAGATTACATGCTAAGTACTTTTAGCACTTTCCTTAAATAACTCAACTATTTGATTACATAATTAATTAATAAAAGCAATTTACTTCAATAATTCATTTAACTAAAGTAAATTCAAGAGTAGAAGGATTTGGACAATTTCCACACATCTAGACACATATACATGTGTGGAGATACATGTGTGATGTTACCACTAACATCAACACTCCCTCTTAGCGAGGAAGGTATTTCCCGAAGATCCACCTGGAACTGGTTATGCCTTCGACTCTGGCACAATGTCACACACATCATCCTGCATACTGACATTCCTCCAACCCTGCTGGTGAGTTGCTCCCTGAATACTGAAAGTCTCGAAATTGGTAACGCTACATATCAATTCCACGAAGTTTGGAACCTTTGTTGAAGGCCTGCTCTACCTCAATGTGATCCTAGAAGCTTCATGCTCCCGAGCATCCATCAATGTCATTGCATACCAACTTGGTCTATTGACAGAACTGGAAGGGGCTAACTCCCTCTTCCCCTCTAAGGGTTTACACCCCAGACTGGAAGTCTATGAACTCTGATCATCCTTCAATTGTTCAACCTTCGAAGACTCCTGCTCCTCATCCTCTGTCACTAACATCAATCCATGATCCAAGATCCCCTTGGATCCTTTTACAGGCTCCCATCCTAGGACAATGGTTCACCTAAGGAAAACAAATCAACAAATAGCCAAGCCCTACAAACCTCAAGATCAATACTTCGATCTTTTTGGTTGGCTAATATCTCCCTTGTTGCCACTTTCTTCCTTTCCTCAAACCCTGCACTGCACACTTGGATGAAAGTCCTTCTCCATCCACTGAATGAGATCTTACTCACTCATTTTGTGTCTGTCTTTTGTCCACTGAGAACTAGCCAACACTTGCAACCAAGCACCTCACCTGCTATTGTATGATCCTATACCCGCAACTCCTCTACTTCCCAGACCTGTCCTTGCTCACGGTGCTATTATGGCTACTTTTGTGACTTCTCTTCTCTTTTAGACTGATTAGATCTCTAGGTGAAATTGCTTCTTCACCCCTTTCTAAGATATTCTTGAGAAAAAATTCTTCTTTGCTCTGTCTATGAGTCACCGAATCCATTAGATATATCACTCTCTAATCTCTGGATGAAATCTATTTACCCATCTGAGATCCCCTCGAGTCACTTTCCTTCGTCGCTCAAGCACTTGAACAAGAGTATGTCTTTTCTCAGGCACATAAGCAAAAGTACTTATCTACTCCTATGTGCTCTCATGTGGCTCAGATATCTAGACGAAAGTCCTTCTCCACCTATCTAAGATCTCCTTGTTGACTTCTCGGCCTGCCACCATTGCTCAACAAACCACCTTGTTGAAATTGCCTCTATACTAATCATGTACGACCTCGTATGAGAATGTCACCACTGCAACCCGCGTATGTGCATGACTATCACTACTGTGATCTGCATACATCTACATACATCTGCAAAAATCCTTGTTCTTCCTCAATATTGTTGTTTCCCATAAATCAGTCCTTTGATTTTTGCTTGCTAATTTATAGATCTGCTAAGATCTCCTGCAAATCTGATTGATCTGCTACAAAATATAGTAGATTTCTGCTTAGTCCTTCAAGCACCCACCTCGACATTCCAGATCCCATAGATCTGTTGTTGTAACCATAGATCTGAACTCAATCTCTCCCCTGGTCAGTCAGATCTCATAGATATGCCGACACCATGTGCACTTGGTTTCCTCCCAGAGCAACCTTGTTCTGATACCATGTTGATTTTCTAGTGGATTCAACCCTTGGTATGCTCCGATACCATGTTGAAATTTCTCCTACTCAACACCCAACAATTATCTCAAAACAAAATCATTTTATCTACTAAAAGCACAGTTGAGTAATCAACTAAACATGCAGCAGAAGCATAAATAAGGAAACCAAATCAAGCACACATAAACACCAATATTTTTTGGTAGATACCCCTGAGGGAAACCCAGTGTTGAGAATGATTTTATTATGCTAAAATCAGGTCTCCCCTAATAGGGATAATGGCCCACTGAGAGAAATACAATTGTAG
This sequence comes from Picea sitchensis, assembly GCA_010110895.2. Classification (NCBI taxonomy): domain Eukaryota; kingdom Viridiplantae; phylum Streptophyta; class Pinopsida; order Pinales; family Pinaceae; genus Picea; species Picea sitchensis. The sequence goes on along the minus strand of SNQJ01S0024549.1, from coordinate 242,272 downwards.
ACTAACATGGCAAGTTTTGATCTAATATACGATCAGTTATGGCATGCTTTTCGAGGCATACACAATTTTCCTTCTTGTGAATCGCGTATATCCGTGAATATCTACAATGTGAACCTTGTATCTATACGAAAAACTTGTATGACAAGCTCTGTATGATCCGACACTCTCCTATGGCTTCCTCAGACTGAAACCCACCTGTGTAAGCCTCTATTCTCTCTTCTCCTTGAATCTATCTCTAGATGGAAGTCCTTCTCCTTCCCTATCCAAGATCTCCTTGAATCAAATTCCTTCTTGATCCAAGCTCTCATGTATCAAGTCTCCTTGAGTCTGTCAAGTGTAAGCAAAAGTCCTTCTTTGCTTCTACACTCTTGAATGACTCCACACTAGAAAAAATCTTTCTTTGTTATCTTTGCGTGAATGTGTCTCATCCTTCACCCTAGCCTTGCTTTTATAATCATGAATTATAACCTACTTTTAATCTCACTTGAGATTTAGATTGCATGCTAAAATCACATGCTAAGTACTTTTAACACTTTCCTTAAATAACTCAACTAATTAATTAATAAGAACAATTTACTTTAATAATTCCTTTAATTAAAATAAATTCAAGAGTAGAAGGCTTTGGACGATTTCAACATGTCTAGACACATAGTCCTCTGTGGAAATACCTGTCTGATGCTACCACTAACATCAACAGGATTGAACATCCCCATTAATTCATAAGGAACCTAGGGCCAATGCTATGGCCTGATTGGCCATTTCATCTACGTGTTTGTTGTTTTCCTGGAGAACACGACAAAAGAAGTGAGATGAGAAGAATCTGAGACTGAGTTTAATGTGATCAATGATGGCCATCAATCCCACATCCTTAGGATAAGAGCTTGCCATGAAATAACTTATTGTGTTTTTGGAGTCCCAACGATATTCGGTTGGGAAATTTGATGATCTTTAGCAATCTTAAGCCCTTGCAATAATGTGTAAGCCTCTACCTTATTGTTTGAAGAATTCCCCAAATTCCAATAGAATGAGACTTCCTTATTTCCTCTAGAGCCATAGAGCACACCCCCATACACACACCTACTTCCCCAAACCAACATCTAATATTACACAAAGTTCAAATCGTATTAAATACATTTAAAACTTTGAGAAACACATCTCTAAGTGGAAAAATGAACACAAAGTACTTTTTGTTAAAGGAGTAATTAACACTTCAGTGTGAGTGAGCATTGAAACCAACTTACTATCTTTTATGCAACTCTTTTATGCAACTCACAGGTGAATAAATATAGACTAACACAAATATAACTAAATAATAACACAAACACAACCAGATAATAATGGTAACTCCAAGACGAAGACAAATTGTCTAAGGTGTTATACTTAAACTTATACATATATAATCCAAGTAGTATTAGGATAAGTTTTAAAATAAAAATAATGTCAATGGTTGATATTTTATTTTATAAATAAAAATAATAAAAACACTTGTTTGACATTTGGGATTTTATAATAATAATAATAATTAGTATTATTATCTAATTTTAAGGTCACGGCCAAGAGATACACCAAATTGGTGTATGAGACCCCCTTGTTTGTGGGACAAGGGACCCTCTCTGCATAACGATTTGAATGCTAAAGTCTATGGAGGTGTACATACCCTAGCCCCCTCTGCATTTGAACCTGTGATCTCCTAGGAGGAAACACACGTTCTTAACCATTAGGCTTGAGTTAGGCCCACTCAAGCCTAATGGTTCAAATCGTTGTTTTGAAACATGAAAGGTAATTTTTAGGTAAGGAAAACGACTTGGAGAGACCCTATCTAATCCATTAAGTATTTGAAAGGTGGTTCGTTGAGAGTTGATTTAGAGGAGGTAAGGTCAACTCTCGCAACAAAAGTGTCATTTCTTATATTTTGAGTAACAAATTAAATATCGTGTTTAAGTTTAATTAATTTTGAGTGAACACTTTTTTTTTTCAGCGGAAAAAAAACATTATATTCATCATCAAAGGAGAATATACATTTTTTGGTCTCACTAGAGAATGTCATTACTTCTGGTACTTAAATGACTTGGCGAAAAATTCCTTCATTACAACTTAAATTTTTCATGAAATTATGATCTCCATACCTTCTTTGATCATACAGAGTATGGCATCCAAAAGACATAAACACATAATTATAAGCGAAAATTCATTTCTTCCAACAGGTTCCCATCATAAAATTCCTGGACAATAAATGTGCCCTTGTCCAACTCCAATGCTTCCTTAGAGAGTTCATTTGCTTGTGTATTGAGATATATGGGGATGTGAGAAAAAAAGAACCATTCCATAGAAGAGAGGAAGGATTTGATCTGCTCCATTAAATTCCTAGCTCTTAGAACATGCATCTGATTTTTTCCTTTTGCTTGGGCTGAAATTTCTTCTTTGGTGTTGGTTCCTCCGCTTGGAGTGTATCTAATTTTGAAAAAATGAGAATCAGATATGAAAAGGATTGCGCATGCCCCACATTTTGGAGGATTCCCTTAACCAGCTCCGTTGAAGAATTCCCAGGGGACTTGCTTGTTGATTTATAGATTGGTAAAAACTCTTGGCTTTATAACTTTTGTTTCACATTTGAACTCCGTTGAGAGCTTAACTACAAGCGTATTAGATGTGGGAGGCAAAATATGTTTATCTTGGAAGAGGCTTATATTGTGATCCCATCATATAAAGTAAACCATAAAGGGAGGCAAAGACATGAAAGATTGAGCTCCAAGATTCTCTGTCTATTCTTTGATCCACTCTTGTAGAGATCCCGTGAGAATTGGCTTGATCCTCTGGAGGAGCCTTGAAACTTTTGCATTAACTTGCAATGAGTAAAAACACAAAGAAAACAAATGATTTATAGATTCAACTTCTATTTTGCACAAACGACATCTATTGGGGCCAATCCACCCCCGTTTTAAACCGTTGTCCCAGGTTATTGTCTTGTTTTCTAACGCTAGCTAGAGCAAGATCTTTGCTTTCGGAGGGGCCTGACATTTCCAAACATATTCCCACCACCATTTTTTGTCTCCTTCAAACTCATCTTCCATTAAGGCAAGATACCTTAATCTAACAAGTAATTACCTGATTTTTCATTTTTGGACAAGACTAGAGTGTCCTCCTCCTCCTCTTTAAGCATGATAAGGCTTTCATGTAGACTTTTAGTATATTTGTTCCATTCTTCAATCAAATTCCCTATCAATTCCAGCTCCTCCACTGATTTCCATAAGGATCTTCCGAGGAAGACTCCTACTAAACTTGCATACCAAAGGGAGAATACTCCCTAGTCATGTAGGAAAGAGAGACATTCTCTGGAAAGTTTAAATTCTTTACCAGCGTTAACCCAAGGATCTTATCCTATACAAACTCTCTTGTTGCTACCTATCTGCCATACTAACCATTTACCAACTAGGGGGGAAGCTCCCACCTTCCTTCCAACCCACCGACCTATTAGTACATGTTTTAATGGGAGATCTGATCTAATCTTTAATCGATCTGGTCCCTAGATATTTGTCTTTAAGCACCCTCCCCCATAACATGTTGTGGATCAGAAGCCACATGCTTTTAGCGGGTAAGGATTTGCAAAATCATTTTAAATTTTTTATACCCCATCCCCCATGTCCTTAGGCATCGGAAAACGAGCCCACTTGACCAGGGGGATTCCCCCATGTTCTCTGTTGTCAGTCCATAGAAAGTGAAAACAAATTTTATAGATCTTGTTGAGGATGCCATTAAGAATTTTCGCGACTGTGGCCCAGTAGATCGGGATGCTATTTAAAACTGAATTGAAAAGCACTAGTCTGCCTTCTCTAGATAACCATCTATGTGCCCAATTCATTATTTTGTCTTGTATTTTTTTATCCATCCAGAGCCAGTCTCCATATCCATACAAGTTCATTTTCAGGTTGAAACCTAAGAATTTGAAACAGTCATCTATTTATTTCCTTGAGAAGGGATTTATCGCATCCACTTGAGTTATAATTTCTGCTGGAATGGCATGGGTGTATAAAGTTGATTTCAAATAATTGATTTGCATGCATGGAGTTTCATATAAAACATACAACACCTTTTAAGAGCTAAGAATTCCTGCAAAGAAATTGCACCGAAGATAATTACATCGTAAAAAAAAAGATGAGAAAAAACTTCGGAGGTTGAAATATTGAAACCTTTTAAGACTCCTTCACTTTGGCCTTTTTTTACTAGTCTAATAAGTCCCTCCCCAATTAGAAGAAATGAAAAAGGAGCCAGGGGGAAGCCCTAGTGAATGCCTCTAGAGGAGTGAAAAAAGGTTGAAGGCGAGTCGTTGATTAGAATCACGAAGGAGGGAGATTCTATGGAAGCCATTATCCAATTCACAATGGGAAAGTTCATTCCTATTTGAATCAGAGCAAGGCAGATAAAGGTCCATTTTGCTTTGTCATACGCTTTTGACAAGTCAAGTTTGAGAACCAAAGCTGGAAGGTTCTTGGATTTAATGGAGTGGAGAGCTTCTTTGGTGAGCGAAACCACATCATGGATCTATCTTTTGAAGAGAAATCCAAATTACTCCTTTGATATAAGTTCATCAAGGACAAGTTTGAGACGATTAGCAATGATTTTTTATATAAGCTTGTAAATAAGATTGCAACATGATATAGGACGATTGTCGTCGAAAGTTTTTGAAGATTTCTTCTTGGGGGTAGGGACAGGGAACATTTTATTGAGGGAGCCCATAATTTTCCCTATTATTTGGGATTCATAGACAACTTTTAAGAGATCTTGCTTTATGAGGTCCAAAAAATCGAGGAAAAACTCTACAGAGAAGCCATCCAGTATGACAAAGAGTGTAGACAAAATCTCCTTTTTAGATATTTCTTCTTGAAGGGAGGTGTTTAGATCATCATTAATGAACTTGGGAAATAACTTGACCACCTTGAGTATTTTAGAAATGGGGCAATCTGTTGGATTCCTGAAAAGAGAAGAAAAATAGTCTATTCATGCCTTGGCAATTCCTTTAAAAGATGAAACTCGAGAGCCATTTGGATCTTCAATCTCTGAGATTGTATTTAAACTTCTTCTTTGTTTTGCAAAATTATGAAAAAAATTGCATTTCCATCTCCTTCCTTCAACCATGTTGCTCTACTTTCTAGACGCCAAAGTGTTTCCTCTTCATTCAATAAGTATTTCCTTTTTTTCATAAGATCACTTAGAATCACTTCCTCCTCGCTTGAGAGAGAGGGGGCTGAATTTTCAACAACAAGTATCCAATATGAGCTTCCACATCAGACATAATCTTCTTTACCTTATCATTATGAGCTTTGACCCATGTCACAGATTCCTTTTTTACTCTAGTTGAATTCTCCACCAGTTGAAAGATGTGGGAACTCTCTAGATTGTCAACGAGGGACCTTGATGTTGAACAGATCAACCATTTGTAATCCTCATCCATAAGCCATCTATGATTGGATTTGAATGGAGTNGGGGGGGGGGGGGGCACTCTTTGAAGCGACCTCAAACATAATTGGCATATGATCAAATATTCCACCCACAAACACTTTTGATTTGAGAACCCACTGAAATGCAGACATGGCCTTAGATATTAAGAAACGATCAAGATGTTTGGTGACCAAGGCAGACCCTTTTCTGCCATTCCTCCATGTTTGGGATAACTTTGTAGGTGGAAAGTCAATCAGATGGTTGGATTCAATGCAATGGGAGTAAAACCTTTCATGTGGGTCTGCCCAAGGGCTTGATCCTCAGACCTATGCCAATGACTGAGTGAAATTCATATCACCTCCAATAATAAGATTATGAGCAGAAAGAAAGCCATTGTTGAAAAGATCAGTCCAAAATGGGATATGATTGGCATATGTGTCGTACAAATTGATAATTCTAAAGGTGGTACTAGTAACAGAGTTTTGCAAATCTAATACAATTCCAGAGGGGAACAAAGACGTAGAGAAATCTTTAAAATTTGGCCTTCGTGCAATCAGGAGTCCTTCAGAGAACCCCACCGAGTCACATGAGTAGAAATCCCAGTCCTTAAGCCAAGGCCTGAGGGTCTCGACAACTTTCTCCCCAATACACATAGTTTCTTGCAAAAGAATGACGTCTGGCCTACTTGTAGAAAACAATCTTCTTAGGGCATTTTGTTTGGAGTTGCCCCCCACTCCTCTCACATCAAGGGATAAAATAATCATTGAGTCACCTTTCCTTGGGCCTTCCTTGCTCTAAGGGCCCGAGTGATTGTTGATTGTTTACCACTTTTATTTATTTAACTGCATGTAACTTGGCTTTAGAGAGATGGGATTTCCTGCCTACATGCACCACCCCACTTTTTTCCAGAGATAAGCCTCAAAGATACAACTTGTCTGAATTATTATTAATCCAGGACTGAATAAGGTAGGAGGACTTAACAATGGATTTAGAATATTTCGACACCATCAAATCTTTGAGACAAATGGGGGAAGAGACTGGGGACGAAGAGGGAGAGAGATAAGGGGGGAACATGGACGAGGGTAGGTGGGCTGAGGGGGGGAGGGAAAGGGACCAAGAGGGGGAGAAAATTTGATAGAAGGAGAGGCCTTAGGATCATAGTCAACCTCATCTGTCTTTGAAAAAGAAATGGGGGTGGCCAAGGAGTTGCATCTATCATTTGAAGAGGGAGCACAATTTGAAAGAGACGAGTTAGAGACCTTACCCATTGTAGGAGACTTGAAATGAGAGGAGAAAATCGAGGGAGAGTCATGTTCCCATCCCCTTCCTAGGGGATGTGAGCCCGATCCTTTAGAACTTGCCTTTCTTTTCCATGACCTTTGGTAAGGTGGAAAGAAGGGAAGAGGACTTCAACATTGAGTTGTAAGTGCCCTACCTCATGGCACCCAAAGCACCTAAACGAGACCCTCCAATAATCAATCTGTTAGATCCAGGTGAAATCTTTCCAGAGAAGTTCAATTTCATCTAGTAAGTTGTCTCTTAGGTCTACCTCCACTTCGAGCTAGGACCATCATCGATCAATCTTCTCCTTCCATCCCAATTCACAACATACAAAGAGACCAATTTTATTGCCAATAAATTCCATAACAACATCTTCCCAAAACACTATCGACATGTTCAGGAGAATAACCCATACTTTGGAGGGGGGCAAATAATATGTAACACCCTTGTTTCCCCCAATTTGTAATTAATCATAGAATAGGAATTACCATGCTAATGCATGAGGAAAATGTAAATGTATTATTGTTTGAGTTGCCAATAACTGACTGTGGGGGTGAAGCCTTGAAAGTACCGGCCATGATATCACTAGAGGAAGAATGTGAAAACTATAAGAGAGGGTTCATATATCAAATAACCCCAAACCTCCCTTGATAAGGATGACAAACCTCCTTCGAATCCCAAGGAAAGAAAATCAGTCAATGAAGAAAGGATCGATGGTTGAATCACCAACCACCCCCATGAATGGAAACCTGGGCTGTCAGTTCGAAGTACCACAGGGACCTGCAGACCTGAGCTTCCTTCTGACAGAAGGAATAGGATAGGTCGGCAAAAACCTCCCAAGGTAAGAGGGACACACACACAGGAGAGGAGATGCTAGACACCTGACACTAGACGAGGAGGGCAGAAGCTCACAAAAGAGAAGCGTGAAGCTCTCCAACGAATCACGAACAAAAGGTCGCAAGCTTGATGCCGAAGAGCATCTGAGAAACCTCGCAGAGGCCACAACCGAGTGAGAAAGCTCCGAGTTGCAGAAAACAAGACCCGAACAGAAGCTGAAACAGAGAGAGAACCCTCAAGAACCGTGAGAATTCCCTGGTGATATAATGGCTTGGCACGGGGGTGGTCAGAGTGTTAAGAATGAATTCCTCTATGCCTATGGTCAGGTGGAAGGACGAACACCCGCAGTCAGTTGGTTGGCGGCAACCTGTAATAGATAAGTGATTTCTTACTCTGTGTAATTTAGCGGTAACTGGGCATGAATTTGGTTATACTGGGTATGTTTCGGGAATTGTGCTTGATTTATGAATGGATATACTGTGTCCCTTTCCTTACTGCTTGGTTGTATATTTAGGCCAGTAATAAATTTTATGGATAGGACATGATTGATACTCGTAAATGCTTGTGTCTTGTGGCTGCTTGAGTTAGAGCCACTAATTGTGAGATCGTCGACCTTAGGCATAGTCTCATGTACACATGCCAGCCTTCCTAGTTGTCTAGAGTCCCTTGGAGGACAAATTATGTTAAGCTCAGGAGAGGTAGTGTAGTTATGCAACGGTTCCCTGCGAGGCAAGTAGAGGCCAAGACTCACCCAAGTCCTAAACTTGACGAATGTGTGCAAGGGGTGTGCGGAAGACTCTTCTAAGAGTCAAGCCCAGGAGAAAGAGCGCAAAGCTCTTAATTCCTTCATAGTTGAGAAAGCTCAGGAGGGACAACACTTTTCGTAAAGTGCTAGCAAGACCCAATAGCCGGCTTGCAGTAGAAGATCGAAAGCTGAGACCTTTGAAGCGTCGAAATCTTCCGAAATCGGGAAGAAAGCGTGAGCTCAGGGAGGAGCTACAACTACCGTCAGATCTCGCGTGGATAGTCGATAGCCATCGGATCCAGGAGAAGCTACACGAGGTTTAACCCTCGCATACGCAAAGGTCCTCATCAAAGTCTCGAAAAGATCAGGATCGTCCATTTAAGAGGACACGTGGTAGAGGTCCGAACCCATCGGGGCTTTGGATACCAGAAGATTGAAGGACTAGAATCGTGGAATCGCTGCATTGCGAACTCCTGGTTCGTGAAATCCCGATACAGGAGAGGAGCCACCGGATTTTAGTATTTCAGCTATTCAGAGTTCGGGATGTAGAGGAGGCTGTGGTCTTGGTACCGAGAGTTTCAAACTCTCGGTACGCGAAACAACAAAAGCATCGGGACAGTCCATTTCAGAGGGCACATGGTAGAGATTCGAATCCCATTGGGGTTTCAAATACCGGAAGGTTGAAGGACCAAGAGTTTGGTCGCGGCGAATTTGCGAAATCGCAAATCTCGAAGTCCCGAAAGGTGCACGTGGTTGAGGTTTCGAGGAAATCCCCGAAAGGAGATTTCGGTAATTTGGTTACCGGGAAAATGAGAGGTAAGAGTTATGAACTCTTGACTCATAAAACCCCGAAAGGATCTGAGTCGTTGGATCAGGAGAGACTTTGAGCTGTTGATATCGCTCAGGAGAAGGAGGAGCGGAATTTTGGGATTCGACGCTTCGGTACTTCGGATACTAGGAGTACGAGAGGACAAGGAATTGGAGCAACAGGATTCACGAAGTCTCGAAACGCGAAATCCTGAAAGTGTTTTATGGAGTAGTGTCGGGTCATGGAACAACAACACGTTTCGGTATACCGGGGTTCAGGATTTTGGAAGTTATGAGGACAAGGAACCGGGGTGCTTTGTATTGAAACTCCCAAAGTCGCGAAACGCGACGTATTGTTGGAGTGGGTGTGTGAAATCGTGGATAAGTATTGTTTGTAATAGAATCGTGAATTCCGAAACCCCGAAAGGCTGTGGGTCATCGATCTAGTTGGATCGTAGCCATTGGTTCAAGAGAGACATGGACCGTTGATCTCTCAGCAGAGATATTTCGGTATTTTAGCTACCGGGGTTATAAAGAGTAAGAGAGTCGGGACTCTTGATCCATGAAATCCCGAAAAGATCCAAACCGTTGGATCAGGGGAGGCTTACAACCGTTGATCTCCCTTTGGAAGGGAACTTCAGAGATTTCGAAGTTTTGGGGATTTGAAAGGGAGAGGAAGAGACATTGCATCGCGATTCCCCGAATCACGAAAAATCGGTAAGTGCCTTATCAATTAAATGCGTGGTCACGGAGCAGGGTCACATGGACAAGACCCAAGCGGGGAGCTTGTCACTCGCCAACCCTTTCGGGGTTCAACATTTCGGCATTTCGGGGTTTGAAGAGTCGAAAGACTTGACTCTCTTGCATCGCTGAGTCGCAAAATGTGAAAGGTGCCTCTTGGCTTGGCTTGTGGTCATAACCAATGATCACATGGAGGTGGATAAGGGAAGAGCTAGCCTGCGCTAGGCCCCCGTAGGAATTAAGTGATTCTATCCCTTGAGGAAGAGAAAAAAATTTATTATGTCGTAGTGGGTATGTGACAAATTGCTATCAGAGCATGGTTACGACACTTGGCCTGCTTGGGATCATGTACGAGCCATGTAAAGAGACATCGTTATCTTCATTTTCTCTTTAAGAAGAAGGACCACAAAATGAAACTGTAAATTGGGAATTTCTTTAACCCCTCTGTTAAAATGGTAACTACTCTTATAGGAGTAGGATGAACCGATCAATATTACTGATAAGACCTGAGTGTGAATAACAAAGGTGGAATAAGTTGTGCTATGGAGCGGCACGAGCAAGACAAGTGACATGAACTGAGTTGTTATGTTATAGTGTGATGATGGCTACCTACTAAAGCAAGTAGAGTCTCTTGCAATTGAGATGGCTGGTTAGGTAAGAATTAAGATTCAAATGAAGAACTCCTTCATGATTTGGGAAATTGGGTAAGGACTGGTAGGATCCTTAGAAAGTTATAATTACTGCATTATTAAAAGACTAAACCCTGAGCATATAACTCCTCATGATTGAGAGGACTGATGAAAATATATAGGGTCAGATTACCTGACCTATAATGGTTAGAATCGA
>SNQJ01S0024549.1:211265-226999 GCA_010110895.2 Picea sitchensis | reverse complement strand
CAAATAACCCCAAACCTCCCTTGATAAGGATGACAAACCTCCTTCGAATCCCAAGGAAAGAAAATCAGTCAATGAAGAAAGGATCGATGGTTGAATCACCAACCACCCCCATGAATGGAAACCTGGGCTGTCAGTTCGAAGTATCACAGGGACCTACAGACCTGAGCTTCCTTCTGACAGAAGGAACAATATAGGCCGACAAAAACCTCCCAAGGTAAGAGGGACACACACACGGGAGAGGAGACGCCAAACACCCGACACTAGATGAGGAGGGCGAAAGCTCACAAGGGAGAAGCGCGAAGCTCTCCAACGAATCACGAACAAAAGGCCGCGAGCTTGATGCCAAAGAGCATCTGAGAAACCTCGTCGAGGCCACAACCGAGTGAGAAAGCTCCGAGTTGCAGAAAACAGGACCCGAACAGAAGCTGAAACAGAGAGAGAACCCTCGAGAACTGTGAGAATTCCCTAGTGATATCATGGCTTGGCACGGGGGTGGCCAGAGTGCTAAGAATGAATGCCTCTGTGCCTATGGTCGGGTGCAAGGACGAACACCCATAGTCAGTTGGTTGGCGGCAACCTGTAATAGATAAGTGATTTCTTACTCTGTGTAATTTAGCGGTAACTGTGCATGAATTTGGTTATACTGGGTATGTTTCGGGAATTATGCTTGATTTCTGAATGGATATACTGTGTCCCTTTCCTTACTGCTTGGTTGTATATTTAGGCCAGTAAGAAATTTTATGGATAGGACATGATTGGTACTCGTAAATGCTTGTGTCCTATGGCTGCTTGAGTTAGAGCCACTAACTATGAGATCGTCGACCTTAGGCATAGTCTCATGTACACATGTCAACCTTCCTAGTTGTCTAGAGTCCCTTGGAGGACAAATTATGTTAAGCTCAGGAGAGGTAGTGTAGTTATGCACTGGCTCCCTGTGAGGCAAGTAGAGGCCGAGACTCACCCAAGTCCTAGACTTGACGAATGTACGCAAGGGGTGTGCAGAAGACTCTTCTAAGAGTCAAGCCCAGTAGAAAGAGCGCAAAGCTCTTAATTCCTTCATAGATGAGAAAGCTCAGGAGGGACAACACTTTTTGTAAAGTGTTAGCGAGACCCAACAACCGGCTTGTAGTAGAAGATCGAAAGCTGAGACCTTTGAAGCGTCGAAATTTTCTGAAATCAGGAAGAAAGCGTGAGCTTAGGGAGGAGCTACAACTACCGTCAAATATCGCGTGGATAGCCGATAGCCATCGGATCCAGGAGAAGCTGCACAAGGTTTAACCCTCACATACGCAAAGGTGAGGACTCATCAAAGTCCCGAAAAGATCATGACCGTCCATTTAAGAGGACACGTGGCAAAGGTCTGAACCCATCGGGGCTTTGGATACCGGAAGATTGAAGGAATAGAATCGTGGAGTCGGTGCATCATGAACTCCCGGTTCATGAAATCCCGATATAGGAGAGGAGCCACCGCATTTCGGTATTTCGGCTATTTGGAGTTCGAGACGTAGAGGAGGCTGTGGTCTTGGTACCAAGAGTTTCAAACTCCCGGTACGCTAAACAACAAAAGCATCGGGACCGTCCATTTCATAGGACACGTGGCAGAGATCCGAATCCCATTGGGGTTTTGGATACCGAGAGGTTGAAGGACCAGGAGTTTGGTCGTGGCGGATTCGCGAAATTGCAAATCCCGAAGTCCCGAAAGGTGCACGCGGTTGAGGTTTCGGGGAAATCCCTGAAAGGAGATTTCGGTAATTCGGTTATCGGGAAAACAAGAGGTACGAGTTTTGAACTCTTGACTCATAAAACCCCAAAAGGATCCGAGTCATTGGATCAGGAGAGGCTTTGAGCTATTGACCTCGCTCAAGAGAAGGAGGACCAAAATTTCAAGATTCGACACTTTGGTACTTCAGATACCGAGAGTATGAGAGGACAAGGAATTGGAGCAACAAGATTCGCGAAGTCCCGAAACGCGAAATCCTAAAAGCATTTTATGGAGTAGTGTTGGGCCACGGAACATCAACAGGTTTCGGCATACCGGGGTTCGGGATTTCGGAAGTTTCGAGGACAAGGAACCGGGGCGCTTTGTATTGAAACTCCCGAAGTTGCGAAACGTGACGTATTGTTGGAGTGGGTGGGTGAAATCGTGGATAAGTATTGTTTGTAACGGAATCGCGAAATCATGAATTTTGAAACCCCGAAAGGTTGTGGGCCATCGATCCAGTTGGATCGTAGTCGTTGGTTCAAGAGGGACATGGACCGTTGATCTCTCAGCAGAGATATTTCGGTATTTCGGCTACCGGGGTTATAAAGAGTAAGAGAGTCAGGACTCTTGATCCATGAAATCCTGAAAAGATCCAAACCGTCGGATCAGGGGAGGCTTACAGCCGTAGATCTCCCTTTGGAAGGGAACTTCGGAGATTTCAGAGTTTTGGGGATTCGAAAGGGAGAGGAAGAGACATTGCATCGCGATTCCCCGAATTGCGAAAAGCCGGTAAGTGCCTTTTCAATTAAGCGCATGGTCACAGAACAGGGTCACGTGGACAAGACCCAAGCAGGGAGCTTGTCACTCGCTAGCCCTTTCGGGGTTCGACATTTCGGGGTTTGAAGAGTCGAAAGACTTGACTCTCTTGCATCGCTGAGTCGCGAAATGCGAAAGGCGCATCTTGGCTTGGCCTGTGGTCATAACCAACGATCACATGGAGGTGGATAAGGGAAGAGATAGCCTGCACTAGGCCCCCGTAGGAATTCGAGGATTATATCCCGTGAGGAAGAGCGGAAAATGTATTATGCCGTAGTGGGTATGTGACATAATCCCTCGTAGGATCAGACGTGATAGTCCATTCTTTAAGAATTACACCCGAGGGGCCCCATTACCACGATCTATTAAGGATTTTCAACATATTTGCATTAGACTAAAATTTAAAACTTAGCCAACCTCTAGCCAACATATGAAACTCAAGATAATATCCTAGAGATTCAAACCAGTTCACGACCAACCATTTTTCCAGAGATGCTATGGAAACCATCTTTCCACAAAATCGACCTATAACTTCCTTGCCAAGCATTTGCTTCCTTCTTCTCTGAACTATCCCTTCTCCTGCCGAGTTTTCCACTTGAATGTCCCTTGCAAGTTTCCAAGATTCAAGGTTGGAAGGGGACGATAAATTAGTCACATGCAAAGGTTGTAATTATGGGTTTACGTTAGCAATGAGAGATGCATTTTTTTGCAAGCAAAATGGGAGCCTTGTGGGACAAAGGCACCTTGGAGCCACTTTTCCCAATGCAAGAAGCCTGCCTTGAGTCATTCGTTAGAAGATCTGATGTTACATTTTGATCCAACAAGGGTGGTTCGACCAAGTCAACCACTCGTTTTAATCGCTACAACCGGATGAAGTTCGCATCAACAAAGAAAACCTCCTCTTTATCATTGTCATCCTCATCGAAATCAAGGGTGACATCATCCACAATTGAGAACTTAATGAAACATTTGTACTCTAATCAGGGTGTGACAGAGATAGGATGACCTAGCCTCCACTTCTAAAACACTACCGTAGATCAACCTGATCTGGCTTAGGGGAGGATAAAGAAGGGTCTAAAAGTCTTTAAAAAAACACCTGTACGATTGGAAACCAGACAAAGGAGGTGTATATGACTAGCGAGGTGAAGGACTGAAGCACCCACTCGAGGGGGATCTCAAGGAGGGAAGTAACTCCCATGTCTAGTCCAGTTGACAAGGAAAACCAATCGTGATGTCAATAGATGGAGAGTTGAGGTTTCAATGCCTCAAAAGTAGGGCACTCCATTCCATGGTCGTTGTCGCGTAGAATTCATAGCAGATTCGAGGCATACCTAGGGTTCCTTCCTCGATTTTGAGCGAATACTTAACATTCAATCGCTTTAATTTAACTTATAAAATTAATAATAATATATTTTTTTGGTTTGTTAGTGTGTTTGTTACTTGCAGAACTAGTCTATGGCTAATAAACCACAACCTAGGGCATATAAGCTGTCAAAATCACTTGAGGATCACACCTGGCTAGGGCCACACCAACCCTTAGCATGCTTGTATTTTTTTAAGGTGTCTCCTCCCAACTACAACAAGTTTCGAATCTGGGTCACAATACAGAACAAAACCCTTCAAAACCAATCATGCTAGTGGAATTTGACAAAAAACAATAATAATATCAATAATATATATTTGAAAGATTTTGTTTCAAATTTAATAACAAATATTTGAAAGATTTTGTTTCAAATTTAATAACAAATATTTGAAAGATTTTGTTTCAAAGTTATCAAGGATTCTCTTTTTTTTTTTTTTCCAAGTAACACTGCCCAGAGAAAACTCCCAAGTTCTTTTGCTCATTTCGAGGATGGTACCTAGGGTAAACTCTAGAATATTCAGGGCACAAGGCCATTCAACAACATGGCTTGAAGCAATTATATGAATATACTTATGAAGAGCTACATGTCACTTGCGGGAAATGAACATGGGTGGGGAGGGTAACAATCATTTCTCACAACCATCCAAGCTAAACCCAATTGACCTATTGTTGTCTATTTTGGGGATTTTTTTTAAAGTACTTTTTCTTATTCTAATAGTAATATTCAAGGTAAAATTTTACCCTAAATTCTTTAAAGCACAATATCATGTTAACAACTTAGAGATAAAATATGTATAACTCGTTACAATCAACTCACTAAAAACAAACATATTACAAAATAAAATTTAAACCCAAACAAAATGATTAATAACTTTAATTTTAATCATGAGTATTTGCTTTTTCTTGAAAGATGGTAAAGATTTATTGAAACTAGATATACAATGAATAAGGCTTAAACTATAATGAGACAGTATATTTTGTCCTCTTTTCAATCCGCTCAATGACTTCATAGGACAATAAATTACTTTTATGGAATATTATATCAATGTGGAGTATTATAAATTACTTTTATGGGGAGTCAGACTAGAGACTTTTGAGGGTGTGTTTACAACCCTCTTTATCAAAGCTCATGTATAACACCTTGAAATGTATTGTAATTGAACCTAACATTCTCAACCATTATGCTTTGAGAACTACGTCACATTCTCCCATTTCAATAACGAGTATGTTTGTTTTGAGCAAATAGTCCCCCATTTGGAGTCTGACATGCCACCACATTTCATCATATCTCCATTGACTATCATGATTTGCAAATTGTGCATCACATCGACATAACAATGTGTTTCTTTGGAAACTTGATAATGGATAAAATTGTGGGTGTTGCACTTGTTTATTAATACAATGAACTTTGTGTGCTTGATATAGCCAACCAACTTTGGGGTCAGGGGAGTTGAAATCCCTAATAAAACATGGAGGGAAATTTTGGGTTCCTCACAAGGAGGATCCTAAGTGAGTTTTTTCAAAGGAGTAAGGGTAGTCTATGTGATATCGAGATCTAGCATGGCTTCCTCTACAATTTCTCCAGGTTTGTTGGGCTAGTTCATATCTATGACAAATAATTTCTATTACTTTCATAGGTACATAAGAGGGTTATGGATAGGGAAACAAAAGTGGGTCATTTGGTTTGTATATTTGCTACATCTATGCTTCTTGAGTTCACCAAGAGGCCTCCAACTAATTAGTTGGGTGAGCCAAAAGGAAGGACTTGTGCTCTATTCTCCTCCTTTAGAACACTAATAGGACATTATTGGCAAATATTGGTCATGCCCTCTATGTTAATTGCTAAATGCTCAACGATTGTGATAAAGTCTTAGACTATGCCTGTTTGCTACAACTTGGTCAACTGCCCCCAAAAAATGAGTATCTATTTCAAAGTGAGCATAGATGGCCTTCACAAACTGGCTCCAAGAAATGTACCTCCCATATGACTTCTTATGCCTTTTCCACCATTGCCAATGCTCTTGACCCAAGTATAACACACCCACTCGAAGTTTCATTGGGTCATCAATAACACCTTAGAGGGAGAAATAATGTTCCATCTAGGAAACTCATCGTGATGGGTTGGAACCATCAAACTTGTTCATATCTACTTTATGAAACTCGTTCCACATATTGTGTTGACAATCATGAAAGGGTGGCCTAGTGTGATACCTTCTTCATATAGATGATTCACCATTGGTTAGCTCCACCCGTGGATTTTTCCAGTTGGTCGTTTTGGGTAGGATGGACGTGATAAGTTGGGAGAGTTGTTGATGCATGTGGGTGATCAAAGTAACCTAGATTTCTATTGAGTCAATCTTAGCAACCTGTGTTCATGTTTGAACTGATTTGAGAGACATGGGTTTCGATAATAAGGACCTAGTTTTTCAGTCTGATTGATCCTATTCTCCATGGTCATGTTTTGGGTGGATGCCATAGGGCACTTGGGTCCACCTAAAGGGTTACCAAAGAATTATACCTATGTGATCAACATCATGCAAAGAGTTTGTTAAGCTAGGTTTCCCACAATAGTAAGGTTGTGTCCACCAAAAGGGTTATGAAATAGCTATACCAATGTGATTAGTGTCACACAATGAGCCTTTAAAGATATGTCTACCATAATGGTGTTGTTGGCTCCACTAGACTTTCAATTTTTTTTATGGAGTATTATTCTTGTCTAAGTATTACCGCGCTGACAAAATTCTCAAATTTTTATATTCTAGGAGAGTGTTGTTTTTGTCATGCCTGTGCTATATAGGTTAGGGTTTGTAGGGTCATAAAAGTAAAGGAGTGTTAAGTGCTATATCTCTTTGATATATTGGGGGTTTCCAACAATAATACTTGATCAAATATTTCATGACGCTAACTAAGGAGGATAAATTGTACTCTTAATCGTACTACCTGATTCCCTGGTATGGGAGAGTGATCTCCTCGAGTGTTGTTCTCAGTGTACTATAGAAACAAAATGATTGAGAGGTTTATGTAAGGATGCTTTTCGGTGTGCCTAGAGGGATTTCAATATACCCAAAATATGTGGAAGATCAAATCCATGTACATATTGTGCTTGATGTGGTACTACTCATCATGTACCAATAAAGGTATAAATGGATGTCCAACTAGGTGACTCCACTTGTATTCCCTGCATGTGTACTTCCTAACTATAGTTTCACTGGTTGAAAGATAGATCTTTGTGTTTAAAGACGTTGAAACACATCTCTACCCTACATATTTTTCTAAAATTTAGGTGCATGTTAGCATAGGAAAAAACTCTAATACCACTTATATTGCACTCAATCAACCGAAATAATAAATTATGAGCAATATCCAAATAAATATAAGCTACATAAAGTAAAATAAGAGAGACAATGATATAGAACCCGCATAATAGAAACCCTTTTATTTATCGTTCAAGAAAGAGAGCAATGTTCATAGGCATCTTAAAGGGGGTATCCTCCAGATGAGTAGAGCTAAAATACAATAACAATACTTGTCAAAACATTACGTTACTTTCTAGTTGTATAAATATTTTCTCACCAACAAAACCCTAACTACTCATGGTCCCATCATTAATGAGTGCCAACCATCAAATGGGCCTTATTTAATAAAGACAACCCCTTTACATGGAGTAACTACCCACTAACTACCCAATGGGCTTGACCCAAAGAAGATGCCCTCACACATTAATTGACTAACCCCCAAGTACCATGAAGTACAAAGGTTAGGGTAGGCCTAACATCCTTCATGAGTGGGGAGAGGGAGAGTGCTCCCAATTCGAATGGAGGAGAGTAAGAATGAACCCACGAATGAGGATGAATAATTCTTTCCCCCCCAAAAAATTCCAGAAGACAAGTGAACCCTTCCCAAAAAGCATAGGAAAACATCCCATAGACCACTCAAGTCAAAGATTGATGAGAAATATTTGTATGGAAGCATAAGCAAGAAAGGTTGTACCTCAAAGGACAAGTGTCAAGTCAAGTCACCCATGCACCTCCTTTCCTCTTCCTCTCTTGTGGTATCATGGTCCCTTTCTTGCTTCTCATTTTTTTTTTTTGGTGGATTTATATTAGTGTGTATTTCCTTTTGTTCATGCTTTTACATACATAAGCACACCATGGAAAACATAACAACCACACAATAATTCTAGCCCACTATGGGGACTCATATGCACTTGCTAGTTAGGCCTTGGCCTTGAGCTCTGCATTAGGAATATTTACAATGCTTTTACATTATATACACACAGGGTTATTTAACTCAATCCACATGGCCTGGCTCTTGTCACATAAACCATGTCATTCAAATAATATGTGATATAACGCATTGCAATTTAGGGGTTAAACCGAGATATTGCATTCTTCCATGATGAAGGGTGGAGCGGGAGCTTTGCTCATTTTTTGAACTTGAGGCAATATGGACTAACCAATGAAATCCTTATTCGGCTACATTGTCTATAAACGAGGGCCTTGGGTTAGTTGAAGGCAAATACAAAGGGACAAATGCATAGAGGATCGGGAGAGAGGCCCTTGGGCTTGCATTCATCGCATGGGGGGTTATCTAACTAGGAATCAAGGTGGATTGAGGTGGAGAGTGAATGCTTGGAGGGGGTTGAGATCATAATTATGGAGATGGATCTCAAACAAAATTCGTGGAGGTAGTTGGAGCATGCTTTAAGGGTTGGGAGATGGGACCCTTCCCCTTATGAGAAGGCAACACGATGATAGATGCATTGGCACATCATAATAAGCATAGAGCTAGGGGATTTGATCCCTGTGGAGGGAAAGAGAGCTTGTGCTACTAGTTTTGATCGATGTACTTAGGTGCAATCAAGGAAGCATACCAAATTGACAACTTGGAGGAGGTGATTGCTTGTTCGTATGGAGGAGAGGAGGCGATCATCAAAGTTGTTACTAATGTGATTGTATAACTAAGACATGCACATGAATGTATTGTTGAACTCTAATGAAATTATTATTAATTTTTAAAATTATAATTATAATCATAACAATTCATATCCAATCTTAAAATAAGAAGAAAATAAACTTTAATCCATTTAAAAATAACTAAACCAACTTTTAATATTACACAAAATTCAAATAATATTAAATACAATAAAAACTTTTACTTTTTCCAAAAAAAAATATTAACATCTAGTGAGTGATTGAGTATTAAAAGTAACACTCCAATGTGATTGAGTATTAAAACCAACTTGCTATCTTTTTACTACCCAACACAAAGGTGAACAAACATAGACTAGCACAAATGAAACTATATAATAATGGCAAGTGATTGAGTATTAAAAGTAACACTCCATTGTGATTGAGTATTAAAACCAACTTGCTATCTTTTTACTACCCAACACAAAGATGAACAAACATAGACTAACACAAATGAAACTATATAATAATGACAAGTGATTGAGTATTAAAAGTAACACTCCAATGTGATTGAGTATTAAAACCAACTTGTTATCTTTTACCCAACATTACCCAACACAAAGGTGAACTAACACAAACGGAACTATATAATAATGGCAAAACAGAGACAAAGACAAATTGTCCAAGGTGGTTATACTTAAAATTATACATATATAATTCAAGTAGTATTGGGATAAGTACTTAAAATTATACATATATAATTCAAGTAGTATTGGGATAAGTTTTAAAATAAAAATAATGTGAACGGGTGATATTTTATTTTATAAACAAAAATAATAAAAACACTTATCTGACATCTGACACATCTGACCTCTTATCAAATGGTATGAATGGAAGGTATGGAAGGTATTTTTAGGTAAGGAAAACGACACTGAGAGACCCTATCCGATTCATTAGAATTTGAATGACGGTTAGTTGAAGTTGAAGTTTTATTTAGAAAAGGTAAAGTCAATTCTGTAATAAAATGATATTAGTGTGGTAATAAAAATGATAGTAGTTTAAATGTTTTAGGTTTTTTTGTTAATTTGGTGATGAATGGTTGGATCTGCAGATTTGAGTGGCTAAGTTTGTATAATCTCAATGTCCCAAAAGTTTTTTATCAAGTTGAATCCATTTATGCATTCAAAAATACAATTTAAATAATATAAAATAGCGATTTTATCCAAATTTACATTGCCTAACCAAAAAACTCAAAAAATAGCCATTTCATATATTTTAGGTAATTTAGGAGTTCTATTAATTTTAAGAAAATACTTTATTTCTAAATTTTTTAATTAATTAATAAAATATTTTATATTCAATTATTGTAATTTGATATTGATAAATAAATATATTTATTAAATTGTTTATAAAATTGAATGATTATTTTTTTTGGAATATATTTTGAATTGATTTTTTTTTTTAAGAGTATTTTTTTTTTTTTTATATATAACACGTTACTAAAATGATGAACATCTGATAAGATATGGAAATAAAAAAAATAATAACTTTAATTTTAATGATGAAGATTTGCTTTTTCTTGGAAGAGAAGGAAGATCGGTAAAGATTTATGGAAACTACATAGAAAATGAATAAAGGTGAAGGTATATTTTGTCGTGTTTTCAAGGCGGGCAACGACTTTACAGGACGAGAAATTACTTTTTGACGTTATAACTTCCAGCACCGTCAACCGATCCACGTGCTTTTTACTACTTCATGCAAGGCCCAACGTCTAACCCCACGTAGTCAGCTTCATCTTTAGTATACCTAACTGGGGCCCACATCCACGTCCTAGGTGTGAAAAATCGAGTTTCCAAGTACAATAAATAAATTAAAGATAAGGATAAGGTCGGTACTCAACGTTAACCTCCTAACTAACTCGTCATTTGTGTGTGTTCATCATCATCCATTACACGCAAAGTGAATGAGCAGCCCACACAACATCCATGGCTAACCTTTTTTATTTATACATGAAATCTCAGAGGAGACTTTTGGTTTTTCATTTGAAGGATATTGTAGTTTATACACTAGCCTTCCAAAAGCTCATTGCATGAGTCACCCTAGCTTGAAATTGCCACTTCCATGACATAGGCTATTCCTTATAAAATACTTCAAAATTCACTTGAATGGATTAGGACTTTTTTGCTTCCATATCTAAACTATTCATAGTGGATAAGAAAGACACTATTCATAGTGGATAAGAAAGAGACATGCATTAATGTACATTTAAAAAATGCATTAATATACATTTAAAAAATGATTATCTTATGGTGCAGTGATAACATATACATTTTAGGAAGAAGAAGAAAGAGGATCATCTTCTGGTGGATTGGTAAATGCATTGTTCATGCCATCCAGAGGTCAAAGGTCTCCAAATTTGTGTAATATGAAAGCAAAGCTCAGAGAAATGAAAACTCTCCTCCGCAAATCAATGAAAAGGAAAACACATTCAAACACATTCATTGAAGGAACATGATGAAGTTTGGTAGAAAAAGTCAAAAGGTTATTTTGAAAAGACTCAGGAGGCGGGATATTAAGTGGATCTTGAAACATGAGAGAAAGTCCCTTCAGCTTTACGCTATTGTCTCATAGATATTATTATTAATAACATGTGTGTTCTGGTTGTTGTGTTGTATTCCAAGGGTTGGAGGCGAGGTTTAAAGCATTTCTAGGGAAGAAGAGGTGGGGTTTTAGCTCGTAGGTTTGTAGTTGGGCGTGAAAGTGCGGGGATACTGAAAGGCCAAGCAAAACGGGCGGCGCCATTGTTGCGATTGTTGGTAGTTTCTTCATCCACTGCATTCTATTCCTTTCCGGCTCTACTCTTTATCTTGTGTTTGGGATTGAGATTGATATGATTGTTGTGGAGGTTTTGTGGATGTAATCTATTGATGGATATGATTGTTTTGGAGGTTTTGTCGATGTAATCTATTGATGGATATGATTGTTTTGGAGGTTTTGTGGATGTATCTCTGGACTAACTGACCAGTCTGTGTGGTTTTCAATGGCGAACAGTTAGTTACTTTTAGGTATTTGGGATAATGACATCCATTGCGAAGATGAAGTACGTTCTGGTGACTGGCGGTGTGGTCAGTGGCTTGGGAAAGGGAGTCACTGCTAGCAGCATTGGTGTGGTTTTGAAGGGCTGTGGCCTTCGTGTGACCTCTATCAAAATAGGTAATATATTTCTATATCAATGGTTTTAAAAACAAGGTTATACTTAGAGAAGACGTGGGATTCATTGCCCAGAGGCTCATATATTCTTACAATGTTTGCAGACCCTTATCTCAATAGAGATGCAGGGACCATGTCTCCGTTTGAGCATGGAGAAGTGTTTGTTCTAGATGACGGTGGCGAGGTCAGTGTTTTCGTTGTCTCACCCGTTTTTCTACTTATTGTTTTGTTTCTTCTGGCAAGCCATGGATCTAATTTGGTGTTTTTGATATACCCATAAAATTATCTCTTCTGTTTCTTCAAGTACCGTCAATGCTTTTGGGTCATATCGTCAAGTCTAATTTTGTAGTCTCTTAACATCCCACTAATTACTTATGCAAGCTTGGGTCCACTTTGATGTAAACCATGAGACTGGACTGTACAACTAGACTTGGGTTTCATGTTCTCGCCGTGACTTTTTAAGGTCTACACTGGCCGCTTACAGATTTTCGATCGTCACGGTCTATCCATCTGCAATGTTGGGAGTTAGCCCATTGGCATGATCCCAATCACGTTTGTGCCTGTAGGTAAATATAACCTTGGTCTTTTGCATGGCAATTTCTTCCGCTTACCCCTATAATAAGTCCAATGTTGGCCTTACCTAGTTTTTCTGCACTTGGGTGTCTATAGTGTGTGGAAGAGAAGTTGTAATTGCTTAGATACAATTGACACCTCTTGTTCTATATGCACTTTGTCTAGCCCTCGTGTTAACAGTTGCAGTTTTTTGTAGCTGTGATTTAATTATAGGCATGGGTGATTCTTGTAATGTGTGTCTTGCTTTATGACTTGTCATCTCTGTGGAAAGTATGCCTTTATGCTTCCCTTCTACAATGAAGGGTGAATTGAGGCTGCCATACTGAAGAATTCCAAGAGCATTTGAGAGAATGTCTGTTATGATTCATTTCAGTGATGGTCAGGAAAATCAAGGAATGCAGGTAGATAAGAATTCCTAAGCAAGAGTGGGACATGCCTGATGGGGTGAAGAAATAAGGAGGAGAACTTATTGTTTGTGAAATTGGAAGTGCGGTTTGTTTCTAAACTTTGGTTCGATGTTTCATATTATACAAGATCGATCATGAAGCTATGCTATAATACTTAAGATCTGTGCTCCACTTAATAGCTAGGTATGTATCTGTATCTGCATGATTGGGCCTTAGAATGCGTGGACAGATTTGGAATAAATCTCATGGTTAAATATCTGGATTGAAGCTTATGATTTAATATTTTTAGTAAACGATGCTTTTCTTTTGTTGAAGATTTTTTTTATTTTTATTTCTAGCTAAACTCTCTCCTGGGAGAGATCCATACAGTCCAAATGGCATGTGTACACTGCAGTTTTCTATGGATATCTATCCTATGCGTCAGTGTCTTAAAAAAATCAGTACTAGAAAATGATATGGCATTCACAGCACATATGACAAAAATGACAATGAGAACATAGCTGGTTTCCTTGTACATTGTGCCTATCATTCGTTCTGTGAAAGGTTCTCCTGCTGAGTGATAGCATTTTCTTCTTCAATGATGGTTGGTTGCTGGTGGCTCAGAATGTCCTCCACTAGAATCTTTAGTCCACAGAGCAACTTCCTAGTGAAGGTCTCATCATTCTGCCATGAATGGTTGATGTCCACAACTCTAATTGCAGCTAGCATCTGATGCAGAAGGCCTGGCACCGTTTGTTCGAATTGGTTGTCTTTTGTAGAAATTTGGAAAATCTGCCCAATCTAAAATTTCCATCTCACTTATACGAGACCACGGATTTACTTCATAGAGTTTTCAGCCTTAATATTGAAACTAATTTATTCAACAGGCCTGCAAGAAACTTCAAATCTGCCCAACACTACTTCTAGTCAAACTCAAGAATGTAGACACTGCAATGACCTCAAGCAGATATCATTTCAGTAGCCCTTAGGGCAAGATCTATCTCAATAAACGGATCTGAAAATTACTCTGATTACAGCAAAAAGTTTCATTAAACATGCTAAAACAATGTAGTGTTCAGCCTTGCTGCCCTAATAAATCAACATACTAAAACATCCATGAAACTTGCTCAATACATGAGAAAAATTAGATCTGAAAATCATCTATGTAATCACAAATTTAGGACAACAATGGTACACATCATACAATTACAGTAATGAAGATAAAGTACAATACCTCAGCTCATTCCAAGCTGGTACAACAAGTCCTTTCAAGTCATCTCAAGCAAGGACTCTCCATTGCATCCCAAACCTTAGCTAGGGCAATCAAAATCATTGTAGACTCTCACCAGTAGTACAAAGGCCAACCAAGACATCCCACCAAGCTCTATAACCCAATCCTTGGAGCTTCCAAGCAAGCCATCATCACACAAACTGTCATACCGCAAGATCTCTCACTTGCATCACACAGGTTATCAAGGAGTTTCACGCACTTGCATCCCACAAACTACAATACTCAACAATTACATTTCACAAGCCAAAGAACCCTAGCGATAACATCCCACACATACTAATCCTTGTTACAAGAGTAATACTTGATCTTCCAAGATTCTCCAAATAGCTAGCATCACACCAACTATCAATCTTCAAGGTACAAAGTAGTTGTTGTTAACAAAGGCACTATCCTCTATTTATATAAACCAGAGCGAAGCCAACAATAAAATATGGACTAAGTCCACAAGCAACCCTAGGCTAAGTCAACAAACAAGCCCCAAATGAAACGCTTCTCAAAGCAAGGTTTGTCCAATCCCAAAGATGCTGTGCCCTCCAAGCTAGGTGTCCACATGTCAAGCACTCCTCCTTTGAGATGTTGTGCTTCCAATAAATGGCTCCTCAATTCAAGCGTTACTCCTCAAACTGTGTGTAAGGTGGTTACATGCTCCTAGGTCCAAGCACCCAACCTTAGAGTCCCTAATGCCCTCCTCAAAAGTGGTTGCTCCACTTGGAAAGTGCCCATCTTCCTCAACAAGTGTGCCCTTGTATAAGATGCCATATATGACACATGTGCCAACTACCACATTAAGAAGTGTGCCTCCTTAACATTGATCCCAAGGCAAGCATATACCCAATCTAAGCTTGATAATGTAAGCCAAAAATGAACAAAGGGGCTAGGAGACCACAAGCTCTTCACATCCTATGAAGCGCTCTTCTAGCTAGGTGAACATTTCTGGAGCATCCAAAAGATAACACTTCCTCTTTGTGAGGAAAGTGTTTTCAATCACTTCAAGCTTCCCCTTAGCATTTCAAACTTCCTCTTGGCATGGGGTTTTGTTAGAATATTAACAACTTGTAATATGTAGAAATATGGTCAAGAGCTAAAAAACCCTTTCGGACCTTGTCTCTTAGGAAATGATAATGGATATCAATATAATTTGAGCGGTCATGGAAAACTAGATTTTTAGAGAGCTTGATGCAACTTTGATTATCAAATGACACAATTGTCGACTCCAATGTGATGTCCCGTTCCCAAGAGTAGGCCAGCAGGGAGTGACTTAGTAGTCTATATGTTCCCGTAGACTATAGTCAGGCACAAACAGGGAACAAGATGGAGAAATGAGGAATTGACGGCTAAACGATGAATTAAGCCAAAATACTTAGGAAAAGTCACTTAAGCCTAAGTCAACGAAGAATTAGAATGAAAAGGTGTTAAAGGGGGACTTAATTAATTAATTAATCACTTTAGGAGGAAAAGCGTCGAGCTTAAGTGAGGTCAATGG
>SNQJ01S0024549.1:186949-204943 GCA_010110895.2 Picea sitchensis | reverse complement strand
TCTGTATCCAGATTGCAGTTTCCTTCCAACCCATTTGAGATCTAGCCAGGGTGCTTCTATTGAGCCATCTATCGTCAGATTCTGACGGTGGGATCTTGCAGATCGGTTCATTCAGCCATTTAGGGCGCAACTCTTCCGGACAGACATTTGGTGTTGCATGCAAAGTATTAGAGTAGATCCGGACAAATCCTTTCGACCCATTTTCTTATTTGGCGAGACGATCGTTTTGAGCCATATAGCAGCAAATTTCGTTGGTGGAATCCTTTGGGGCGCACCCAGTGCTCCAGGAGGTGCGCAAACCCCCCAGGGGTTCATATCCAGTGCCTCAGAGACCAGATTCGAGATCTAGCACTCACCCATTTCAGTCTAGAGGCCAGGGCACTTTTTTTGGAGCAGTTTCCAGCGTATTTCGACGGTCTGAACTTTCGGACGAGTTTTCCAGTTGGTAGCAATTACCGTACTTAATCGAAAATCGCATATTTTCGCCGATCTATCCGTGCATGCATCAGATCTGCTATCATCTTCTGATCACGGGTATTTTTATGTTATTTGATTGTATTCTAGTACTGATCCATGAGATCTGGCTGAGGTTTATATTCTATATTTCCAGTAGGCTATTGTATTTCCATGCTCGAACTGTATAATACATGATATTGGGCAGTTGATGTTCTTTACTTCTGCATGCATCCTTTATATGTTGTTTAAACCATAAATATGCAACATGCACATGCAATAACCAACATGCACATGCAAAAACCATCAAGATCTCAAACATACAACTGAAACGCATCCAGAAACCCCCAGTGTATCAGATCTGCAAGACAGAATAATAGATCAGTAGCAAATATCTTGATCGGCGGAATCAGGGATATTTCATCCAACATCATATGAACCAATTCTTCTTAAAGCATCCAAAGACATATAGCCTCAGAACTAGTTGAACATGTTGCCATATACTCTACTTCTATGGAATTGAGTGCAATTGCCCCTTGCTTCATATTGAACCGGGAAATCATACTTGATCTCGAATTGAAACATTAGTTGGAAGTACATTTTCGTGTGCTTGCGCCTCTTGCCTAGTTTGAGTTACAAAATCCATGGAGTAACAATCCCTTATTCCTTGTATACTTGATTCCATAATGGACCGTTATCTAAGCACATGATTTTCGACTATCTAATGAGCTTGGGGAGGTTTAACCATAAATTGGCTCAAGGTATTCACATCATAGCATATGTTTGGCCTGTTTTTCACAAGGTACACCAATAACCCAATAACTATTTGTACAAAGTAGGGTCAACTAAAACAACATCATCATTGGAAGTAAGCTTCAAATTTTGTACCATGGATGTGACCAAGGGTTTGCAATCATGCATCCAAAATCTCTCAAGAATCTCTACGGTGTACTTCCCTTCCCCAAGGAAGACTTCTCTTGGACCTTGCTAAGCGTCTAACCCTAAAAAGTAATGTAGTGGACCAATGTGGCTTCTCTAAACTACTTGTGAGAATCAAATCATCTACATACAAGACCAAGACAACCAAATCTGATTTGTCATACAAATAATAAAGATTTGGATCAATACTAGTCTCGGAAAATCCCAAGTTTAGTAGGTACTAGTCAATCCTTGAGTACTAAGCTCGTGGAGTTGGCTTCAACCCATAAAGGGATTTCTTCAACCTGCAAACATAGGTATCTTGCCCATGCACCTCAAGACCTCTAGGCTGATTTATATACACTTCTTCAGTCATACCATTCTATGAATCATTAATATTGTCTTTACATCCATTTGATACAAAGACCAAGCATGTTGTTGCTAATTCAAGAATGATTCAAATAGAAGTATATTGGCAACTAGAGCAAAAGTCTCATCATAATCGACTCCCTTTTTTTGAGAGAACCCTTTGGCAACAAACCTAGCCTTGTACTTTTCAATACTCTCATTAGTTGCATGTTTGATCTTGTACAATCATGTGGAATCAATCATTGATTTCCCCATAGGTGTCAGTACAATCTCCCAATCGTCATTTTTGATGATGGAGTTATACTCCTCTATCATGGCATCTTACCATTCTTGCTCTGCACATGCGTCAAATTGGAAGGCTCAACTAGCTTCCCATTGTCATACACTAGATGTTAAATTATCGAGCTTGATATAATATGCAGATTATTTCTTTAAATTCTTCAACACTTTGATTCCAACTTAATATATTTCAACAATACAGAACTATGTAGATCCACAAGCATAAACATGAGCAACACATATACCCTGGGGAAACCCTATACAGGGAGAAAAACCCTAGCAAACATTCTCCTTTTATTGCAAAGATAATGTATGATTACTTGCAAAAATCCACCATGAAATTTTGCTCTTAAAGAGCTTGCCAAGATGACTTTGACCTAACTGTGTGACCTGTAGAATACTGAGAGACTTTGCTGATAAATACCTTTGTTATAGACCAACACTGTGGAAGAAACTATGCGTTGCCTGGGTGCTACTTTGCTGCCTTTTCTGGATTGATATACACCAACCCTGTTGGTGTATGTTTGTTGTCTTCTAAACTGATATATACGAGCACTGTAAACAAGCACTCGCTGTCTGTTTATACTAATATACACCAGCACTGTAAACAAGCACTCGTTGCCTGTTTATACTGATATGTATCCCGTCTTAACACTGATATATATCAGCACTGTAGATAAACACTCCCTCCCTGCCTTCTACTCATCTACCCTCACGCTGCATAACACTGTGTGAAGATTGAGGGTCGACCTCAGCATATAAAGGCGTGGAGAGGATGGGGGAGAGGGCTCGAAATAGTAGCTTGTTTGCATGCTCATCATAACTCAACTTTAACTTGAAATAGATCTTGGACAAGAGACTTCGAATTTAGAACCTAACTGAGCATGCACATGACATGCATGCATGCAACATGCAACTATGCAACTTTATGCAACTATGTAACTATGCAACTTATGCAACTTATGCAACTTTATGCAACTATGCAACTTATGCAACTTTATGCAACTATGTGCAACTATGCAACTTTATGCAACTCGACTTTTACAACTTGACCTTTTACAACTTGAGTTTAGCAACTCATTCAACTTGACTCTTATACATGGCAATTCAGATTTCTTCATGGGGGATAGCGTTGCACGTGCCAACGCATTAGATCAATACATTTACATCATTTGCAATATCAAGAAGATTGTTTGTTTCTAGCTCATAGGAATTTTATGTTCAACCTAACTTTTGCTCATGGCTCACAAGGCTTGACTAGGCTCACAGAGGTTGTATGTTGCCCCTGACTTTTGCGCTAGTCTGTCTATGCTCATAGAGATTGTACGTTCCCCCTGATTTTTGCACTAGACTGTTTATGCTCACAGAGGTTGTACGTTTCCCCTGATTTTTGCATTAGACTTATATCTTGACTCATAAGATCATATAGCATCTCGTTCGTCCTGACTTTTGGTTTGACTCACAGAGGTTGTACGTTCCCCTTGGCTTTTGTCAATACCTCACAAGACTGGTTGATCCTCCAAATCTCCATGGCTAGCCTCAGGGTGGCCCATATGGCCTCTCATTGGAGAATGACTGTCGATGATGCCAAATTTAACACTAGAGCCATTGGATCAACAAGTAATTTATAAAGGCCAACCTCTTGCACACCACTAGCAAAATTCCTTGAATTCACTAGACTACAATCTATGGTTGTGCATTGTTGATCTTGAAAAGCAACTATACATTGCAAATTTCTCATACAAGAAACAAAAAGAACATTCCTCGTCAAACTAGGAACACACAAAACACCATTAAACTCAAGAACATCACTTGAAGGTATCCAAAAAGATATGGAGCTCGATTCGATTAGAAGATAAGTGGCATCATTGATCAACTCGACTTGCATTCTCCCTCTTGCTTTCAAGACTCGATGAAAATCTTCTTGTCATAATTCATATGTTCTCGAAATGCTAGGCAAAATAGAGAAATAATCTATTTAGGTAGGTGGGTGGGTGGGACTGGAATATAGTGGTGGGTTCCCCCCATCCCCTCGCCCACGAGGGAAACCCCCATCTTTTGGCCCCACATGGCGTGCGTATTTGCATGCAAACCTTTCTCTATCAAACGATGGTGCATTCTTACCTTCACTATCTTGGTTCGAAGAACTTGACTCATCTTTTTTACCCTTCCTAGGTACTTCTTTCTTGCCTCCCTTCCTCATTCTCCAGACGAGGAAAGGTCTTCTACCAATTTTTCTTTGGCTGAACTTGTTTCTCCCTGTACAGTTTGTTCCAAAGCTTCTCAAAGGTGGACGGCTTCTCATGAACACAAATACCTTGGACAAAGGGTTTCCATGATGCAAGAAATCCATTTAGTGCAATGGGCACTAGCTCCTCATCTTCAACCTTCACGCCTATGGCTGTCAACCGATATCTCCACTTTGTTATCTTCATCAAGTAACTAGCCATAGTATATGTGTCACTCATGCGGATAGCAGGGAGCTTATTTCTTAGGTACATCTTGTGAGAAATGTTCATGCTTTGGTGCAAATATATCAAAACATCATATGTCTCCTTCGCTGTCTTATTCTCTGCAATGCGAGGGGTCAAATAATCCTTCACCCTTGCTTGGCCTCCTTGTAATTGGCCGATTGAGTAGGATTGGTAGGAACAATAACCTTGTTCTCAACAAACACCCAAAGCTCAACCTCTCCTCTAACATCATCTGTAGTCATTACTTCCAAGGCGTAAAATTGGAAGTAACTTCTAACCTGTCACACTCTCTAAGACTGAGAGTAGTCATCCCTGCAAACCCTGAAGCACACCTCAGACAATAAGTCAGCCAACAAGTAGAGTAGATTGGTCACCTATCCCAGTTGAAAGTCACAACTAGAGTGCCTAGAGCAACTAGGGCATCACACCCAACAACTTGCCACTAATATATCAACTCCCTCTTTCACAAGAAAACAATTCCAACATTACGAGATTTGATACCGTGTAGAAATTTAAAAAATCTGCCCAATTTGAAATTTCCACCTCACTTCTATGATGCCACAGATCTATGTAATAGAGTTTTCAGCCAAAGCGCTGAAACTAATTTATTCAACAATCCTGCAAGAAAGTTCAATTCTTCCCAACACTACTAGGAAAATTCAAGAATGTAGACACTGCAAAGACTTAAAAGCAATAGATCATTCCAACAGCCAGTGCAAGATCTATCTCGATTCTCAATACACAGATCTGAAACTTTCTTCAATTACAATGGAAATATAATGTCAACAAATTAGATCTGAAGGTTTCATTAAGCATTCTAAAACAACATAGTATGCAGCCCCGCTGTGTTAATAAATCAGAATACTAAAACAAGCATGAAATTTGTTCAATATATGAGAAAAATCGGATCTGAAAATCAGATGTGTAATTACAAATTTAGGACAGCAATGGTGTGCTTCATATTATTACAGTTTTGACAATAAAGTTAAAAGTACAATATC
Organism: Picea sitchensis; assembly: GCA_010110895.2. Classification (NCBI taxonomy): domain Eukaryota; kingdom Viridiplantae; phylum Streptophyta; class Pinopsida; order Pinales; family Pinaceae; genus Picea; species Picea sitchensis. Next base: position 199,449 of record SNQJ01S0024549.1, on the reverse strand, counting down.
TCTAGATCATTCCTAGCTGGTACCAGCAAGTCCTTTTAGTTCATCCTAAGCAACGACTCTTCAATGCATCCCAAACCCTAGCTAGGGCATCCACAATCATTGCAAACCCTAATCAGGAATACCAAGGTCAAGCAAAGCATCCCACCATGTTCTACAAGCCAATCCTTAGAGCTTCCATACAGCCAAGATCACATCAACTGTCAAACCTTGAGATCTTCCAGTTGCATCACACAAGCTATCAAGTAGATTCACACTCTTGCATCCCACAAGCTAACAATACTCAACACTTGCATCTCACAAGCCAAGGAACCCTAGCGCTTGTATCCCACAAGCACTAGTCCCTGTTACGAGAGTAATACACAATCTTCCAAGATTCTCCAAATAGCTATCATCACACCAACTATCAATCTCTAAGATAAAAAGTAGTTATTATTAACAAAGACACTCTCCTTATTTTATATAAACTAAGGCGAGGAATGGCAACAATAAACATGTACTAAGTCCAAAAGCAACCTTAGGCTAAGTCAATAAACAAAGGCCCAAATGGAACGCTCTTCAAAGCAAGGTGTCCACATGTCACACTAGGGGTTGTCCAACCCCCAAGGTCGTTTGTCCTCCAAGCTAGGTATCCAAATGTCAAGAGCTCGTCGTCCAAGATGGTGTGCCCTTCAATCAATGGTTCCTCGACTCAAGCATTTCTCCTCAAACTGTGTAAGGTGGTCACATGATCCTATGGAAAAGTGCCCAAACTCCAAGTGCCTAACACCATCCTTCAAAGTGGTTACTCCACATGTGCCAAGTGCCCATCCTCTTCAACAAGTGTGCCCTTGTAGAAGATGCCAAATACGTCACATGTCCAACTACCACATCCAGAAGTGCACCTCCCTAGCATTGAGCCCAAGGCGAGCATACACTCAATCTAAGCTCTCAAAATGTAAGTGAATAATAAACAAAGTGGCTAGGAGACCACAAGCCCTTCACATCCTTTGAGGGCTCCCCTAGCTAGGTGAAAACACTTTCGGAGCAACCAAAACCTAACATCTGTGTCTATGCATCATCCCTTTTTCTTATTATGTTTTTGAGCTGCCTGAGAGAGTCTAAAATCCTCTTATTTGTAACACAATTACAGGAGTGCCTTTCAGGAAGTGGCTGAGTATTTGGACCATGTTGCTCTCTGAAATTATTGAACCAGCCTCAGGTGTTGACTGGATTTGATGTCTGACCACAGGCAATGGATTGAGCAGCCTCATCTGTTTATGCCCTGGCTTATGGGCAACTCATTTGGTTGAACAAGTGGTAATCCTCCATAACTATTAGCAGACAATAAAGGGGACTGGCTATGCAGGGTGAAACCAAAACATAGATGAACCCAACGACAAGGGGGATGGGTGGTGGAGACATGCTGAGCAAAGAGCAAAGAGCAAAGGAGAAAGCTCGAGAAGAGAGAAAGGTGGTTGGAGACAATGCTGCCAATGATTAAGAGAGGGGGTTGGCAATTAATTGCCAGTGTGTTGTGGAAGGTCTCCATGTTGGATGTACAATCCATTGGCTGAAGAATATACTGCAAAATCTGATTTGCACATCGGAGCATCATTAGGTCAAGGGCTGAGTAAATGATTTGAGAAGGGGCGGATAAATTCCCCCATGAGAGTGAAACCAAAGGGTGTAAACATGTTTAAGTAACCAAAAGTGCTAGTGGTTAGGATTTTAGCCAAGTCATCTTAATAATTATTTTATTCCATCTTGATGGGATCTTCTAAAACAATGTTGTGGACCCCTTGGAGGGAATGACTTTGTTGGCAAGCTGGGAAAATAGCTGATTGGTGGTTCTTCTTACGTGAGGGAATTTATTGTCTTTGAGATTAGTTAGTCCTAGCTAGATTGATCCATACTAATTAGCTATTTCCCATGAGGGTTTTTGATTTTTCCCATTGAGGAATTCAGTGGACAACTTGAGATCCCTCCAATATATAATTCTTTTGATGCTAATGAAAGGGGTTATCTTGACCAGTTGTCACCGATGTTACTGGGCATTTGGTTAGTTCTGTGCCAGCAGGTGCTTGGTCCCTTGGGTGAGGTGCACTAGTCTATGCTGAGGGTTTATTAGGGACACCATCCATGAATATGTGGAAGCATCCCTTGGGTTTCCCTGTGAGGTTTTCCATGGGAAAAAATTCTTTGGATGCACTGCTTTAATGATTCCCTAATACTACCCATTAGAGCTGATTGTTACGATTCCCTGATACTACCCATTAGAGCTGAGTGTTCTGCCTGGTTATCTGTTTTGGATCCAAGGAATTCATTAAAGTTTCCAGTGATGTGTCCTTTGTGGTTTCTGAATGCCCCATCCGCCCCTGCTAGGCCTCGGTTGCGTTTGGAGGCTCTATCAAAATTAAATTTGATCTATCTCTTGGAGGAGGGTTCCATGGCTATTGGCAAGTTTTATTATTACATAAGTTCCATCCTTTAATGGTGAGTAAACAACTTTCATGAATCAAGTATACTACTGATTATAAAATTAGATGCATGTGAACTGTCCATACATGATAGTAACTTTATTGTACTAATGGTTGGAAATAACCTTCAGGTTGAAGAACACTCATAAGTTTAAAATTAACACCCATGGCACCCTTCCTCTGAACTGCAGGGATTTCTTAACTCTGTCATTTGGAGCTGAAGTATATTGCATTAACACAGAGATGATTAAAATACCTTTTCACAAGTACTGAAGTTTTTTAAGTTTCCAAATTCTGGCCTTGATAGGGAGGCAAGCTATGCACTTCTAATATCTTGGCAATTTACACAGTTCATGAAACAGTATGCTATATTAATATATTAAACTCTTTTGCTAGAATTTGTTGTTGGTCAAAAAGCGGAAACCTCTCCATATTATGGTCATTGCTTTTCAGAATCTATATATGAATGTTGACCAATTACCAATTTCATACGATAGAGGACAGTGTGGGTTTTGTCCAGAAGCCAGCAGGTAGCAGTAGCTAATGGGTGTTTTCTTATGTTCCATTTAGTTACATGTACTGCATGTGCTACATGCCATGGACATATGTACCTTCTGATAATCAACTTGTCTGTATGACCTTAAGGAGGTCCTCATATTATTGTCTCGTGGAAGGTAGAAATTTCGTTGTTGGGTAAATTGCCCAAGATATTCAACGGTCTTCACTAAATCTACTGTACCCTTGGATATCGCGAGTGCTGTACTCTTGGAGATCACACATGAGTGAAGATTGCAAAATCATTGCTTCTCTTGTGGAAGGTGGAGTTGGGTCTTGGTAGCCAAGACTATCCATTTCAGTTTTTCATTCTCTTAATTCAAACTTGTGTTGCTACCACTTTAGGAAGATTGACTGATTGTTTGTCCATTGGTGGAGTTAGATTTGTCTTCTTATTTTGATTCCCTTAGATCACAGAGGAGCTGAGTATTCTGTATTTACATTGTATAGAGATTATAGATATTTCTTTTTGGAAGGTTGAAACTTCGATTATAATCATTGAATTATCAGCGTATCTATATATTTCATCGTTTGTTGACCAAATAATGGCTAGCAGTGCAGTGTCTGTAGAGTCTTAAATTTCTAACTGTTCTTTTTTTCATAGGTTGACTTGGATCTTGGCAACTATGAAAGATTTCTGGATGTGCGATTAACTCGAGATAACAATGTCACCACTGGGAAAATATACCAGGTATTTATTCTTTTAAATGGATTTTTTTTCCCTTTAAGGTCACAGTATCTATTATATTTGATTTTTATTTCAATGCAACGGTCATTGAGAAGTGTCTGTTTTTCTTTCTAAGAGTGTCATTTGTTAATCTATTAGTCATTAAATGATAACTGTACAAATATTTCAGTCAGTCATTGACAAAGAACGGAGGGGAGACTACTTGGGAAAGACTGTCCAGGTATGAGGAATTATGTATTTTTCTGAGATTTATTTACTAATGACATATTTATCATATCTTTTCATATGTATATCATGCTGCTTTAATATGCCAGACATAAGCCCAACTTCCAACTTCCAAGCCTGTTACTATCCTGTTACTGGTCTAGGTTTTTAGTGCATAATTGTGGAGTTTCATTTTGAATCACCTTGAACTGACCCCTTAAAAGACAAGTTGTATTGGATCATTTTGTGTGCTTATAGTTTCTGCAAGTTCCTTATGCATTCAATTCATTTATTGTGGGATGTAGGTAGTTCCACATATCACAGATGCCATTCAGGAGTGGATTGAACGCGTTTCTCTTATTTCTGTGGATGGAAGTGAAAAACCTGCTGATGTATGTGTCATTGAGTTGGGGGGAACAGTAGGTAAGGACAACTTTGTTTGCTGGTTTGTTGTATTAATAGTTTCTGCTACTTTTACCACTTGTTATGCACACTGTCAGATTATGGTTGAAGCCGTTCCTTCTTCCTTTCTATGAAGGTCACACTGCTTCTACTTCTCAGGGCCTATGTTGGTTTTACTTCTTAGTATAGGTACTTATCATATCCCATGAAGTTTATGACAGATGCAAACTGATGTGCCCTTTGGATTCAGGTGATATTGAATCAATGCCGTTTATTGAGGCTTTGCGTCAGCTTTCCTATCGTGTTGGTGTGTTTCCTTTGACACATGCCCTTCTTTTGAGTTTTAAGGGATTTATACCATTGGATAACATTGCTTTTTCATGCAACATTCATTCAGTATCAGACTAACTGCATTTTGCACTTATGGATTTTGCAGGCCAAGGAAATTTTTGTCTGGTCCATGTGAGCCTTGTACCTGTTTTAGGTGTTGTTGGTGAGCAGGTGATCAACAATGTTATCTAGATGTCAATTATATAAGCATGGGCTGTTATTTCATTTTGTACCTTTTGCAAACTTGTAAACGGATTTTTTGATGCACGCAAAAGGTTCCCTAGCAACAAAGCTATTTCTTATTAGTGCAATATTAAATCTGATGTACTATTTTTGTATTTTGTTCACTGTAGAAAACTAAGCCAACACAGCACAGTGTCCGGGAACTTCGAGGATTAGGTTTGACACCCAATATTCTAGCCTGTCGTAGTGCTCTGGTAAGTTTCTTCTCTTTTATTTGTACTGAGTTTTAACTTTTAAGTCCAATTGATTTGAACAGGTTTTGGAACAGAAAATTAACTATTGTTTTGGACAGGCCTTGGAAGAGAATATTAAGGAAAAGTTATCGCAGTTTTGCCATGTTCCAGTAAGTAATATTTGTACATTTTCATAAGGGATCATTGAAATATCTTTAAAGCCTATGTCATTCGATAAACAGAAATTGATTTTGTTGTACTATTACAGGTCGGGAACATTCTCACTATATATGATGTTTCAAACATTTGGCATGTCCCTCTTCTACTAAGGGTGAGTGGATACAAGATATTATTATGATAAGGTTAGGTGCTGGTTGTATAAGAATTTTTGAAGATTGTAAACATAGGTAGTTTTGTATGTCAGCCAATGGCAAAAGTTTCACTCCATAAATTTGTCAATTCTTTCTCTTGGTTGTATCTTAACCTCCATCCATGTCTTCTGGACTTCTTTGAGCTTCATATCTGTGTATAGTAAAATCATGGAACATTAACATGTGTTGGCAATGAAGTGTATACGTTTTCCTTTTAGATGTATGATAAATTCCACCTTATTCTTTTTTAAATAAAGGGTAATTTCTATATAGGATATCATGTATTTTTCATGCAATATGTTTTTTAAGATTTTGTTATCATGTACTCATCAGTCAAGCCCAGATTTAGTTTCTTACTAATCACATCTGGTGGTAAATGTGTACAACAGCATCAAAAGGCTCACGAAGCAATCTTGAAAGAGTTGAACCTTTTAAGGTGGATACTCACTTTATATTTTCCTTAATGTTCTGGATCATTCTGCTCTTCCTGGACTTCTTAGACATTTTATTTAATTGATGTTGAGTTGTTGTTTTGGGTCCCTTGTATCACTATTTGAGTTTTTGCTGGTTTGTGTTCTTAGTTTGCTTTATTCTTGTCATTTATACTAGACTTGATTACTTGGAATTCATCTTTGATTGGCAGTGTTGCTCGACCCCCTTGTCTGGAAAAATGGACTAAAAGAGCAGAGATTTGTGATAACCTCGTAACTCCAGTGAGTATGGTTGCAAATTTCCAATTCTTTCAGTCTAAATAATGGTTGGTGTTTGTTTCTCTGTTCAAGATTTACATGTACCTCTGGTTGTGCAGGTCAAAATTGCAATGGTGGGAAAATACACTGGCCTTTCGGATGCTTATCTTTCTGTTCTTAAGGTAAATACATTTCTCCAATATATGTTTCTTTTCAAACATAACCTGGAATAATAATCAGCAATTTTTTAGTTATATGGACTACAATGGTTCAAACTTCACAGTACCTGCAAGTGTGAACTGAGAAGAGATAGACATGAACCAGATTGACTTGATTAAGTTTGTAGAAAGAGCTGAAACAAATGATTTTTATGAGTGTGGGCTAGTCGTTAGGTTTGCTGTTTAATCTTCTTACAGTAGGCTTAGTATCCCATGCTGTGATTTTTAGGTCAATTGATTCCTTTTGGGGTATCTCTTCAAAATAGGCTGATGTTGCTGAACTCAAATATTGCACTGTTGGTTTCTTGCAAGGAGATAGTGCTCAAAATACCCTTTGATGCCCCCCATGATATTTATTTTCTTTGCCTTTTGACTTTTATTTGAAATTCACTTCACAGTTATTTTATTAATTAAGATTCAAGATTCCTTTCAGCTTATAATTTTGAAGGAAAATTTACATTTGTAATTCGTTTATCGCTTTAACAATTGATAACTGAGCTCCCAGTAGGATATGAGATTGGGACTTCCATGGTGGTTTTGTTTCACTTTTAAAAATAAGCGGTAGTGTTATTTTGCAGGCCCTTGAACATGCTTCTATAGAATGCTCGAGGAAATTGTCAGTGGAATGGATTGCAGCATCTGACCTCGAAGACACAGCTGCAAAAGAGGTGTGTGTGGTGAACATAGTCATTGTGCACATTATATTTCATTGCATTATTGGATGTGAGTGTTACTTTCTGTAGTTATGACTCCAACATTTTTTCCTGTTGTAGGCACCGGATGCTCATGCAGCTGCTTGGAGGTCCCTCATGGTGAGTAACAAGTTTAAGACTCATTCTTTCACTTCGTCTGTTGTCAGTTTAGGGGGCAGGATGTTGGGCAAGCCACAAATTTAAAAGTTTAAACAGCTTGTTACTTGCATATGAATTGAAGGTTCTAAACTAGTTAGATTGTGCTGTGCACCAGTTGGTAGCATATGATATGAGTGGATTTGTCTATTGTCACAGGATGCAGATGGTGTTCTGGTTCCAGGTGGATTTGGTGATCGTGGTGTGCCAGGGAAAATCCTTGCCGCAAAATATGCTCGAGAAAATAGAATCCCATATCTTGGAATTTGCTTGGGAATGCAGATTGCTGTGATTGAGTATGCTCGTTCTGTAAGTTTGCTGCTGTTGATGGCCATCATTTAGTTGCAAATTATTGGTTGAAGACAAAGAATGGGGTGGTTTTTTTTCCGAAGTTTAGTTTGATTTTTACTCTTCTTTCTGTTGATTATGGCAGGTTCTTGGAATGGCGGGGGCTAACAGCACAGAGTTTGACCCACAAACTGAACATCCCTGTGTTATTTTCATGCCAGAGGTAGATATTCTCTGGCACGACACTTCATTTCTACACTTGAAGTAATTATTCATCTATTAGACATATGGACCAATAGTTTTGATTGTTTAGTTGGTTAATATGAAGTGGTCTTACTTTTCATACAGGGTTCAACGACCCATATGGGGGGTACCATGCGACTGGGTTCTAGGAGGACACATTTTCGGAGTGGGGATTGCATCACTGCAAAGTTGTAGGCATCATGTGATCCTTACTGCTGGAGACTTTTTGTTACATTGTTTTCTGAAATATGATACAACCATGGCTGATTTATTGGAGATTTGATGGTTGTGATAAAATATAATGATGATGAAAACAATATCTGTTGGTCATAAATGCACTTCTATTGTCCTCAAGGACATGGAAGCTATTTAATCTACTCTCTGACAAATTGTTCTCTTCTCATGAAGGTACAAAAAAGCTGATTATGTGGATGAGCGACATCGGCATAGATACGAGGTTCAATAAGCAATTATTTTATAAGTTCTATGAGGTCTACGTTTTGTTGTAGTTTATCTAGGATTGATCCTTTTTGAAGTTTTAATTCATTTGTATAGATTTAGGAAAGGCTACTTGAATGTTTGGTAGCCAATAATTGTTTCTTTGGTGTCTTCATTCGTTGTTGCTTAAGTGAAGAGTTAATTTTTGCAGGTTAACCCTGATATGGTAGAAAAGCTTGAACAGGCCGGGCTAATGTTTGTGGGCAAGGATGAAACCTATAGACGTATGGAGGTAACCAACTCTTTTTCCTATTATCTGATAATTGGGGGTTTTTCCTTCTTGGACCAAAAGCGGAAATATTTCTGAAGTTGTTATGTTTGAATTTTGTGTGAAGCAGTTTTGTTTTTATGTGTTTGTGGACAGATTCTGGAATTACAAGGCCATCCTTATTTTGTTGGAGTCCAGTTCCATCCAGAATTCAAGTCAAGACCGGGCAAAGCATCTGCAGTCTTCTTGGGTACTTCATTTCTGTCCTTTCGTGGAAACACATTAAATATAAGATTCACCCTATGTTGAACTTGCAGACTTTGTGCTGGATTTTGGGAGATTGTCCTTGAGCAACTGAAAATTCTTGGTTTTAAGTTCTGTTGTTAGGCATGCCTTTGGTACCCTATCTAACTCTTGATTTAACTTCTGTTATTGGGAGTGCCTTATGTATCCTATCTAACTCTAGCAATCAAAGTGCCTTTGGTTATTATGCCTTGGGTGTTCATCTACCAGGCAAAGCACCAGCTTAAGTACTGTACTGTATTTCTATCCTTGTTCACCTTATGTTGAACTTGCAGACTTCGTGCCAGATTTTGGGAGATTGTCCTTAAGTGGCTGGAAATTCTTGATTTCAACTTCTTTGTTGGGCTTTCCCTTGGTATCATTTCTAGATCTTGATTTTAACTTATGTTTTTGGGACTGCCCTTTGGACCCTATCTAACTCTAGCAATCAAAGTACCTTGTTTGTTATGCTTTGTGTGTTCATCTACCAGGCAAGGCACATGCTATAAGTAGTGTATTTCTATCCTTGTTCTATAGGGAATGCATGATAAATAAGATTGCACTATGTTGCAAGTTTTATACCAGATCCTGGATAACTGTCCTTGAGCAATTCAAAAATTCACGTTTAATGTTCTTACTGGGCCTGCCCTAGGCACCCTATCTGTTTCTGTCTGTCAAAGCACCTTGATGATGTTGTGAGCTATTATGTCCCCAGTACTAATATACCAGTCAAAGCATCCTGCTGTCTTCTTAGTTTCCTGTATATCTACCCTCATAAGCTATTATCTTTGGAACACGTGAAATAAAATTTACATTGCATTGCAAAATTTGTGCTAACTCCTGGATGATTGCCCTCGAGTGAATTATATTATATGGTTTAAGACTTAACTTTTGTTACCGGGCTTGCCCTCGGTACCTGATCTAACTTCAGCAATGGAAGCACCTTCTCGTTCTGAATTATAATGCCTTGTGTTTCTATCTCTAGTTGTTGTAGGATTTGATAGTTTTTTTCCATGTGAGTATATGTGGTCTGATAACCATCTTGTTACAATTACAGTGATTCGTGAGGCATATGTGATATTTTAGTTTTGAAAATTAATCCGTTAGCACTTCATCATGCTTTAGGACATTATGGAATTATTGCGCCAAGAGGTGCATTCTACAGCCCGGTATGGAAGAGATTGTAATTTCTGTCCTATTCATAATGCTTGTGCCAGAAGGCGCATTCTACAACCCAGTATGGTAGAGATCGTAATGTCCGTAGCCTCCGTAATGCTTATGTGGACCAAAAAATAGAAAATAATAAAACATTTCTACTTCTGTTTAATAAGTTAAAATAATAATAATAATAATAATAATCAATTAATTTACACACACACACACACACGGATATATATCAGCTTAGATCCATCTTAACCTTGGATCTATCAAGCATAGGGAGGAATCAAATCCCTGGAGGTGCAAACTTTTTGTCAAGTTTTTGTATTGTCAAAAGGTTGGCATGTCTTAGAGGGATTTGATCTCTCTTGGTTCTTGATAGATCCAGGTTTAAGATGGATCTATACTAGTATTGCTTTCATTTTCATTACTCATAGGAGGTCATTCTTGTTTATTAGTACTCCTCCCCTGTGTGTCATGACAGGGATCCTCTAGTTGCATATATTTGCAGTTTAGGCAGTACAAAAACATATGGAACCTTGCATAGTTTTGCTTGTAAAGAGGCCATCCTAGTGCATATCTTGTACTGGATCAAACAGAGTTTTCCTGTGTTGCAGTTTGAGTAGTTTAATTTGCTCCTGTTAATTTGTCCTTTTGGAAATGTAATGGAAGTATGCACCTGTTTTCATTGACATTTCAACAGGATATGCTTTTGCCAAATTGTGTTTTAATTTGCATCATTTTGTTGAGTCGCTGAAATATAGTTGTTTTTATTTGGAGAATGTATGACCATAATTGAGTTCTTTGCAGGCCTTATATTAGCAGCATCATGTCAGCTTGATTCATATTTGAAGAACCCTGGCAAACCAAGCAATTTGGGTCGAAGTTCATATGTTGATGATAATAGCAGAACTCCTACATCGCCTGGAAGGAATGGGTTTGAAAATGGCAGTGTAATTGGTGCTGTTAATGGGCCTGCATCAAATGGTGTTGGAAATGGCATTGTGAATGGTCCTGCTAATGGTGTTATGAAAAGGAATCCACCTCCTAGCTGCTGCTCAAATGGGAATGGGAATGGTATCCATGCCTAAATAAGACTGAACTGATCGAGTTTGGATTGTAAATCTTTGGTGCTTTTAGTTTGAGTCATTGTTAGCATCATTTTTTCTTGAAGATTGCAATTAAGTGTTGCTTGTTCTCAAGCTCATAACAGGACCAAACCTACAATTTGCGGAATGTTCTGTACAGAAGATAGAGTGGGGTATCTGAGATGTCGAACTTACCTGTTGGATATGACCACAGAATATATATTGTTATAGATTCTTGACTTGATGCTGTCAGGCTACAGGGTATTGGAAAACAAATTGTTGTGTTCTTCCCGACTTTTGACAGTTCTTTGTAGTGTCTGCAGCTGATTCTTCGGTGAACTATTTATGGTTTTAAAAATTTCAGGTTCACACTACGTGGGAAGTGATGGTGTCATTCAATTAATAGTTTGAGATTAAGTTTGTTATTTATATTTAATGGGCTTATACACCATAGAGATATTAAATCGAAACTTATCAATTGCAAACTTGGAAATTCATCTCTACTATGTTGCAATGAAATTGCTCAATTAACAATTGACTAATCTCTTTGAGACTTGCTGCTTCCTTTTCGGAAAGCCATGTATTTAGCATCATTTGCAATCACAAAATATTGCTTGAGCTTACAACTTTTAGAGGAATGAACTTTTGCTTCTCAACATCATGTGCCTTCAAGAGGATTAAAAGTTCGTTTTCAGATTTTAGTAGCTAATCCACCAAGTCCATAAGATTTCTTGGACTGTCTTTTTATTTCTCTTTATTTTCTTTGGTAAGAACGCCCCTTTCAAGTTTCCCACGGGTTTTCCACTTAATTATCCACAACACTTTAGTAAATGATAAATTCATCTCAATTCATCAGTTGAATTTTGCCTTCCGAAATCGATTATTTCTTTGTACTTTCCAAAGAAACCCCTCAACATTGAGGTATCAAAAGATCTTTTCCTCGCATCTTGGGTGACCTCTTTGCATGACCTTTGATCGATTGTGATTTATTTCATTCTTCTCCAATTTAGAGATTTTGGAAGAGGATCCTAAATTTGGCTCTCACACTTCTCTAGCCTAAGTTTTTCTTCCTATGGCAGATCTTGTAAAGGCTAGATTTTTGTAATTCCAACTTGTCTATAAGAAAATTCTTTGAAATTGAAGTTAGTTAGAAGCCCTTCATGTCCACTTCTAAACACATTTGGACAAAATATATAATTATGCCCCTCTTACCCTTATAATGCTGATTAATTTTCCGATGCTGTTATTATTAATTTATTTTAATGTCATACATGAGCGGAAAGGCAAATTTGGAAGAACCACTTTGAAATTCAAGAAGAGAGAAGAACCAAAATAAAAGTCCGGGCTCTTCTTCAGCATTTGCTCCGTCTTCTTTGTGGAAATCTTGAAGTCAGCTTTAGCACAATAAAAGAGGGTTAAAAAGGCTCGAGGCACAATTTATTTCATGCCTTGCTTATCCATAGGTTGAGTGCTTCTGGGAGGAAACACATGACATTTTTGTGAAAATTAAGAAAGTTTCCAACTTAATTTAGTAATTTTTTGTCCTTATCACAAGATG
>SNQJ01S0024549.1:176249-186939 GCA_010110895.2 Picea sitchensis | reverse complement strand
ATATATATATATATATATATATATATATATATATATATATATATATATATATATAACTTAGTTATGGCTCTCTTGATATTACCAATTTTTATTTTTATGACTTTGTATTACCAATTTTTATATGATTTTATATGATTTTGTAAAGTTGTGATAGTTGAATTGTGACTTTGATATTACCAATTCAACTTATATGACTTTGTTGATGATTGACTTTTGACTATTTGAAGTGTTTACATAATTCTCAAGTATGTTCACATTTTCACAGATTCCCATATAACAAAAAGAATTCAATGGAATTGTGGTAGCTTGTGTGGTTTTTGGTGGCTTTCGTCATGGTCTTGTGTAGTTTTTGAAGGTTTCGTTGTTATTGGCTCTCAATCAATGTGTTGTCTTAGTTTATTTTTGTGCAAAGTCTAAATGCCAACTTCTTTATTCAATCATTATTGTTGAGAAAGACAACATATCTCCACTGTTTTGTATTGTTTCCTCACTAGATGATCAACAAACACTTTGTTAGAGTGCACTCTCATGCTTTGATGTTAATATGGGCCCACCAAAATGTGCCCATGGCATGCCTACTATAAGTGAATGTGCACGACAAAGGTAGCTTTTAAGTTTATTATAATTATTATTATTTTAATGTTGATGCATGGTATTAGTGTTTATTAATTATTTGTTGTAAGATTCATTAAGGCTTTGATGCATTTGTAGTAATGTGGTTGCAACAAACAATGTTTTTTGTGATCTACCACTAGAGGTCCCCCATTATTTCCACTACTTATGATATTCCCTAACGATTTTTGTGGTTGTTACAACATTAAGATTTTTGGTTTCTTTTCCACAAGAATGACATGCACAATGATAGTAGATAAGTATGGTGATAACAACAATACACAATTTGATGAAGTTTCAATTTGTGATAAAATTTCACTATAGGCCAATACTTTTTTTAAACAAATTTTGATACAAGAACTGATGTTGTTCCAATACCACTATTATGAACAAACTGGGTAATCAAATGAATATCCAAAATAAATAGGACAAAGTATTGAAATCCATAAAGGATAAAAAAATAATTGATAATATGAATGTGATGAGATTACATTGGTACATGAACAATCACATATTGAATGTCTATGACTCTTGAGATGGAGAAAAACTATTGATTAATCAAATGAGCGGATTGCAAAATTCTAAAAAACGAGCAATAAGTGGACTCAACATTGGGTCACTGAGCTTGTTTTGTTGAAGGGTCTCCTTTGTGTCACTGATGCTTGGATTTCCCTCTAGTTGGCTTGATTTCCATGACTTACTTCTCTACGACATTGAAACAAGTGACAATTAGCAGAGTGAGGTGACAAACTCCTCAATCTCTTGAACTTTTGCCTCCACCTCAATGTGATTTTCATATATATTCTTTGAAGCTCTACATGTTGATGCCTATGCTAGATTGTTTGTAGCATCCTTGAGGCCCCAAGGAAACTCGTAGACTAGCCTACCTCCTAGGTCGAAAATGGTACCTCTAAAACCGAAAATCCTTGGGTTTTCTTTCACTACCTCGTCAAAGTAGGATATACATTGCTTTTGACTCTACTCTTGTATGTGTCATATAGGAGTTCTAGCATGCACTCAATGCCTAGGTTTTTCCATATGCTCCACAATGCATTGATATTGAATCCATGTTCAAAGATTGAATTGTTCTAGCTAATTATTTTCTACATCATCATATTCCTGTAATGATTTAATTTCTTTCAATTAGATTTAATGATTTCTAAATAAATACATTTCTTTTGATATCTTGCTTAGTTTAGTTTCTCCTTTAAAGATATAGAGATTATGGGCAAATCTTTGGAATAAAGTCCAAATCTTCTTGAAATTTGTTTTCCTTTAAGGATTTTTGGGTATGCCGTTTGTCACGAGGTGATTAGGTTTCCCATTCTCTCAAGAATGAGATCTTTGAGGTCTTTTATTTTTGAAGCATAGTGTCCATATTTGTTTAATTGTGGGGCATTTTAAAAAGAGTCGGGAGACACTTTTTTTTAATTAATTAACTAATTCCATTATTGCACAAAACATATGCCAAATAACGTTAGATTTATTTTTCCCTCGAGTTCTCCATTATTAACAATTTTCCATGGGTGAGAAGCCATATGAAGAAGTTGACTTTGGGGACACTCTTTGACCCTCATTTTCTTCAACTCTTATGATTTCTATCCAATTTTCTCACCAAGAAGTTCATAACCTTTCTTAACATAATACTCTCCTTTATATTCCCATATCCCCTATTCCTTATCCTTTCCCAAGACTGGAGTTGAACCAATATGGATTCCATGAGAAGGACTTGAGATGAGATTAAGTCTCAAGAAAGGGCGAGTTCTTGAGATATTTTCCAACTTTTCTAGATTCTTTCAAGGCCATTTTCCCAATTTTAAAGGTCCACAACGCTATTAATTTCATAATCACTAAACCAATCTCTAATCTTAGAAAGCTCATGATTATCCTTTGATGGAGGTTTTTTTTGGACTAGCCTCCTCTTATCATGATGCAACAAGCGTTCCCCTTTCCAATTTGGTAATGCGTTACAATTAATGAATTGCTGACTTACGACACTCAAATTGGAATCCTTTGGTTAAGAAGGAGACTCGAACCCTGGTGGGGACAATAATAGCACCCTACTTCCATAGACTAGATAAGGCCCCATTTACATTCTTCAATAGAGGTATGGATAATATACAATATTCTCAAATATTTGTACAATACCTTGTTTGACTACCCCCTATTGTCATAACATAAGACCTTCATAAGGCACTCCTTTTTGACACTAGTTTTAGTAATTTTATTATAACATTTTACTCCAAACTAGGAATTTAGTGATCTTTAGACCTTTTAGAGCTCCAAAAATTTGTAGTTATATGTTTATCTAGTTTTGTATAGATTGGAAATGATTTGCAAAAGAAAACACATTTTTTTAAGAAAAAATGAATCTTTTTGTATTTTTGGCACAACTTTTCATTATGACCTCGGAATTGAGTAATCCTTATACCACTAGAATGCTCTTGATGAGGGATACCATTGGAAATCTCTTGATGAAGGAGACAATTTTTATGCTATGTAACATTTCTAATTCCCTATAGATTTGTACATGTTTTTCTAAAAAAAATAAAATAAAAAATATTTTGACAATGCTAAAAGCTTAATTTTGTTTTTCTTTTAATATTGAAAACTTGTACAAATATGTTAGGAATTATAATTCCATTGATGCATTAATTTAATATTCAAAGTTTATAAATCCCTTATTGCATTAATTTAATATCCAAAATAAATAAGATAAGTATTGAGATCTATAAAGAATGAAATAATAATTTATATGCATTAATTCAATATTCAAAATAAATAAGACAAGTATTGAAATCTATAATAAATAAAATAATAATTGATGTTATGAATGCGATGAGATTATATTGGTATAGATGTTCTATCTTCACATTGAATACTCACACATGTTCGATAGACATGAGCTTTGAGATGTAGGGAAACTATGTCTCAATTATATGTTTATATTTATTAATATGTTATATGTTTATGAATTATTATTATTAGGGGATGGTTTATACATGTTACATGTCTTCTTATGTAAAGGAGGATTCATCTTCAAAGCATGGTTTGGAAAACATTATGTCTTGTTTTGATTGGTGGCGCTATGTTTTTTGTTAGAGAAATCTCTACTCCAATATGTAATTTTTCTCTATGATGAGATTTTTGATGTTGTTTTGGGTTGAAAAAATGAGATGATAAGATCTTTGAAGCTTTAAATAGTACCCTTTAATTATAAATGAGTCAGTTCATCTTAGATTGTCTTTTTTGGAATCATATGATTAGAGTTTTTATTAAGACTTTTTGATTATGACTTCAAATATGCCTCTGAAAACAAGTTATGTTGGAGTTTCAATATTTTGGAATATGAACGAGCAATGTTGATGTTTATCTCTATGCAAAGATTGCAATGAGTGTAAGGTTTGGTGTTGGAAAGTTGATTAGTCTTTACAACTACTTTTCTGATTAGGGCGACTCTAAGGTACCCTTGTAACTTGCTTCCTTTTAATCTTGATTTTAAGGTTCCCACATTTCACTTTAAATTGAGTATAAATTTTTCATCACATACTTGTGTGTTTTGATGGTAAATAATATTTTGTTGACAGTGACACTTGGATTTTTAACTTCGATTGATTTGGTAAGGTCACCTTATCCATTCTTTATACTTTGATTTTTGTAAACTTATTTGATTCAACTCGGGAGTGGAACTGTGATTTTCTTTTTCTTCAATCGATTAACTTCATTAATAAAGATTTGACTTTGATATATATATATATATTGACAAAACCTTTTCAAAATTTTTTGTAGCCAATTAAAGCCAAGTAGAATTCTAGTTTTTGCTTATTTAGTGAGATCCCAATGAGGATATGCCATCATGTTGAAAACCTACAAGAGGAAGGGTGGAATACCCTCTTCCACTAGGACCAATTTCTTCCAACATGAAACAATTCTCTAGTACTGAACGTGCTTGCTCAACACTCCATCTCTACACTAATGTCAATCAAATGACATCCTTTGTGTGCAACATAATCTTCATGAATTATCTAGCATCTGATTTTCTTTGGTGGATGTCATGGAGTTCCAAGGAACCCTCAAGGTCATCGACCTTCGTCCACCAATATATGATACATCTTCGGGAAAGGAATCTTCTTCTAGAAAATCAAGTCAACAATTGGATAGGGGTTGAATTTAGTGTCAACATCAACGTATAGTCCATCTCATTGATGACACTAACCTCCGGTGCTGCTGTAACTTCTTGGACAATCTCTACTCCCAGTGATCAAGTTGTAGGTGACTCTTCATCCTTTTTACTCTTCACTCTCCATACTTTTCTCTTGGCTATGTGGTTTTTGGGGTGAAGCTTTGGATGAAGCCTCCAACAATTTGCTTCCTAATGTCCACTCAACTTGTAGTGGTGGAAAAAATTCTTGGTAGTGTTGTATGGATTACTTGACATTTTCTTTCTCTCCATATGATTTTGAGTTCGTTGTTGGATTGGGGAAGTATTCTTTTGGAAACAATCTGGCTTGTGGCATGTGGCTTGCTTCTTGTAGCAAGATGCCTCAAGATAGATTTTCTTCCCATCGAATGAACACGACTCTGAGTACCAACAAAAATTAGCAATGTGGCCTTTATTCCCACAAAAGAAACATATTTTAGAATACCAAAAACTAGCAGTGCTATGGTATTTCTTCATGTAGTAGTGACAAACAAGGGATGCCTTACCTAATGTATACCTGTTGGTCTTCTTATCCTTTTTCCAATTGATCTGTTTTCCACTTCTTCTAAGTTTTGGCGCAAGTTGAGTGTTTGAACTTTTCTCATCGTTTCCCTTCTCTAATCCACCACAAGAAGGATGAAGTGGCAGTGTGTTGCTACCTTCATTTACTGTTGCTTTTTCTTTTGGCGAGTAGGCCAATTCTACCTTGAGTGTTTCCTTCACAAATGTGATCCTATGGTTTATGGTATTTTCCTCTCTACCATCAAAGCCTAGGCCTTCATGCCTAACCCTTAGTTCAATTACTATGGGGCTTAGGATGCCTTGTCTTCTCTGGCCTAGCCCTTATCCAACATATCCCATCTGCCTTAACAATTCCAAGCCAATGCTTCTTGTGTGCTTTTTCAAATTCACCAAAGTGCTCTTGAGAAAGGTCTGAAGAAGGTGAACTTATCATGCTTGGCTTATTCAAGGTGTTGGGTTTTGTAGTCACAATGTGAGGAGCTTGCTTGGTTTCTTAGACAACTACTTGTAGCTTTGCCAATGCCTTCTCCTTCTCTACTAACTCTCGATGTAGCCCAATCATCATCTAAGTGAGCCTCTCCTCCTACCAATTATCCAACTAAATGACCTTCTCTTCCAATTACATAAGTTGAACTCCACACTTGTCCTAATCCACCATACCAATAGTGAGGGAGTCTTAGTGTTCAATAAATCAATTCTTTAGCAATGGTAGCAGTATTGTTGAGGTATCAAGGTTCTTCTCCATCTCTTCCATCCTCCATTCAAACATCCAGACCTTCTCCTTCTAGCATCTATTTTCTTCTTGAATAAACACATTGATGGCCTACATGTCTTCCGACCTTTTTCCTTTTTCTTTACCCATATTGAGTCTACCTTCTCTTCGAAGTTCTAGAAACTATGTCATGGTCAAGGATTCAATTGCACTAATACCTTATGATCCATAAATTACCGACTTATAACCCACATTTTTTTATCAACATATATTGTCTATGGAAATAGATTTTGGTCTCTATTTTCTACTGAGATTGACTATATGGCCAGTTCTTGGGTGTAACTTGCACACGAGCCATCGACTGGAAATGAAATGACAATCAAGTCTCTAAGTTTACTGTTATTAATCAACAAGCATGAATGTAAGAAATGAATTTGCCTCCATGCTTCTACATGCATAAAATAATAACTTCAAAACTCTATCTTTTACTCACACCAATGATGAAAAGTCCAAACCCAACACTCTAATGGACAATGTACTAGTTGTACAAGGCCCAAAGAATTCAATTTTTAAACGGTGCCTTTTCAATTACTATTATGCTGTATTAAACATTCACCCAACACCGTATTGTTCTTAAAAACCAAATTAGTCATGGATTAGAGGCAAGGCACAACCATATGTACATTGCTTAAAACTTAGAGTGAATACACAACTGATGAATTCCATGATAAAATGAGACACATTGATGATTTAACATGCATTAACAACATTATGAATGCAACCATTTACATAATACACAACAACATATATATCTAATCGATACCAACAACATATATATCTAATCGATACCAACAAAGAGATATTTGACCACTCTTGAATTGTTACCAATGGTATGAACGTTCCAAATCTCTCAAAGGTGAAAAAAATGATCATAAAAGGAAATCACTCTGGCTGTAGGTTCATCATTCATAAATCTTAATTGAAAAGGGAAGTAGCATGGCCAATCCCAATTTTGATGGCTTCATCATAAGGAGCCTAATATCAAATTTTGGATATCTATAGTGGAATCAAGCATTAAGGTAAATATAAAGCTGAGTTGAGCTTTAAGATTTCTTGCTTATGATATAATGTTTGAAACTTAGTGTTGAAATCCCTGAATTCGTGTAAGAAAGTTTTCACAAATTCCTTCCAATCATGGATATAAACTACTATCTTATTATAAAACCAAGTTGATGCTTTGCCTACGTAGGTAATGTTGATGAATGCAACTATGTGAGACATTCTCCAGCTTACAAACATGTGAGGTGTGGATCATTGCATCTATGTGAGTCTTTCTCTCAGCTTACAAACCTGAGAGAAAGCCCCTAAGAAGAGTACATGGTTCCTGCCTGATATAGAGCTAGGAACGTAGAGATGACCTCCTCCATTCAGAGAGTTGAGAAGAACTCCAGATGATTATCCAATGGGAAAGGCGATCTGTTGAGTTAGACATGCCTGTGGATGAGCACAAGGTGAGCATGTGAAATCCAAAAGTGTTGGGTGCATCATCATGTGACCAGAAATGAAGATGATGTATTAGCCTCCTCTGAGCAGTAGAGTTGACGAGAAGACTCCAGATGATTCTCCTGTGTGAGGCAATGGGAATGAAGATCTGTAGAGTGGACGTGACTGTGGACGAGCATAGGTGAACGTGTGAAGATCTAGTTCTTCTGTGTAATGCAGTGAACCATAGATATGACATCCTTATGGATGTGCCCCTAGTGGATGAGCACTAGTGGGTGTATAAGATCCTTTTCTATATATTGTTCAAGATTCAGACCTGCCTGTAACCCCAATTGTTATGTAAAGGGTACAGGTCGGCCCCACCTTAATTTGATTAATAATAAATGTAAAAGATAATTAATCTGGTTAATATTAATAATCATAATGTGACTTAGGGAGGTAGGCCCTGTTGAGCCAATAGACACTTCAGTTGACATGTTTAGGTTAGTATAAGTAAAAGTAAAATCTCCATTGTGGAAACATATCTTTCTGGCGAGTTTGGAAATTTCAGCAAGTACATCTACTTGGGAAAAGGTGCGCACCTCTCTTGGACGCTAGTCTTATAGGGTTTGAGCACCCTCTTGTCTGCTATGTCTTTCTTAGTGGTGAAGGTCTTTCTCTTGAAGAATATATCAAAGTATTTAGTTGGGTTTTCTTCCCTTGTTGAGAAGGGTTTCCAAGGATACTTCTTGTGTTCTTGTGCATGATGTTTCTTCTTGTGAGCTTGGTTGCTGCAACATTATTGTCTATGGTTAAGTTAAATGATAAAATGGAATTAACTTCATGCTTAACCTAGCTTATTGAAAAATCAACATGGAATTAGAGCATAGGTCTTGAAGAACCCATTGCACAAGCATCTACCAATCTCCTCTCTTTTCTGCAAAACCGTACGACCCTCCTAGGGTTTCCAGAAAATTCGTACGACCTTCCTTTATGAGGTGTTTCAACCCTTAAAAACTTGAAAGTTGGGGCTAATTTTGGCATAGGAGAGTACGGACTCCTCCAACTCATCTCCAAAGAATCTCAGAGTGACATTCTGAGCATTTTGAAATTTTGGCCCTAGGGTTTCTAGGGTTTCACCAATTTCTGTAGAAATTTCAGAATTAGGGTTTTTGCAAACTCATTGAAGGAGATCTTCAAATCACCAATGTTCTCCTATCTTTCAAAGGATTATTGTTGGCAGTCATAAGTCCAATAAAACCTAAAAGTGCTAGTCTAGTCTAGCTGTTAGGTTTTCTAGCCTAGTTGACAAAGGGTTGTGAAGAATCTAAAATTATGATGAACAAAATCTATGATGGAAGATAAGCTTGATGAATCAAGCAACTTAAAAAGACAAGACTTCAGAGAAAGACTTATTGTGGGTAATACAAAAGGGTTTACAAGAGACAACTATCAATGAATGGAAGGAAGATGATGTTAGGACAAGGAAGCCAATCAACTACTCAAGCCCTTACATTGAAGGGTTAACTTCAAAATAACAAAGATGACAAAAGGTGACACCGTGACTATATTCTTCATAAATATCTCAGAGGATAGAGATCAACCAAGATCCATTGGAGAAATCATATCAACATCCTTAGGTATGCACTTGTATATATTATTTGTATCATTATCGTGAGGGAAATTGCAGGAGGAAGGAACCTTTGCTGAAGTCATGGATCCAGAGGGATCTCAGTGCATTCAAAGGAACAACACACTCAAAGTAAAGACTCTAGGTTTGATTGTTGTAATTGTCATTCCTCTAACCTATATTTCTATAAGTTTGCTACATTACAAGTAGGTGTTGTAGCTGTGACAACATTCCTTAAATTGTTTTGATTCTAGAGATGTACTCATTATTCTCCTTTAGGAGATATTCTTCTGTTGGTTCTTTTTGTTTTTCTTGTTCTAGATAGGTTAACAAGAAAAGGAATATGTTTATCCTTCAAAGGGAGCCACTTGATTCAGAAGGAGTCAAAACTATTTGAGAAAGACGAAGAATAGAACCGTCATTGAGGAAACCAATGCAATAATGCATGATTAGAATCCTTCTATGATTCTATGGGTAGAAGCATGCATGACACAGTATATGTTCAAAACAAGAGTCTTCACCAGAACTTGAAAAACACGACTCCCAAAGAAGCCTCCACCAGAGTGAAGCCTGAGATTGAACACTTCAGGATATTTGGGTGCCCAATGTATTTTCATGTACCCAAAGAGAAGAAGTCCAAGCTAGATCCTTAGTCCAAGCTAGATCCTTTAGAAAGGAAGGATACATTGAATCTTCAAAAACATTCCAGATTGACATCCCTAGTCAGAGATAGATTGAGATAAGCAAAAATTTTGTCCTTGAAGAAGAGATAGTCCTTCAAAGACCCAGAGAATTTCAGATGGAGATTGACAGTGAGACAATACCTTCTCCCCCTTCAATAGTCCAGAGGGAGACAAACATTATTCCAGTTGATATGTTCAGAGATATTGCAGTAGGGCATAAAAGGCCTACCTAGACTCACTTTGCAAGATGAAGAGAAACATACAAGCCTCTCAAGGCACATCCCAAGAAAGCAAAAGAGATTTTCAAGCTATCCTTCAGTCATGAGCCACTTCATTGATGTTGAGACTCCTTGTCTTAGAGAAGCAACAAGAGAACCAGTATGGAAAAATGCCATAACAGAAGAATACCAGTATATCTTAAAAGAATGATGCATAAGATATTATTCAGGGACCAGAAAGGAAAGTTTGTGGTAAATCGTGCAGCTGATGAAAGTGTCAAGAAATACAAAACGAGATCTATAGCCAGAGGTTTCTCACAAACAGAGGGAGTTGTCTATGATGAGACACTTGATCCAGTGAACCAGATACACTTCCATCCATGAGTTGGAAACTATATCAGATAGATAGATTCCTGATAAGTTTGGATTTCAACAAGAGTGTTGTTGATCCAAACCTATATCATTACAGTGTTGGCGGCAAGAGCCTAATCCTGATGACTTATTCAGAAAGCGTTGTTGTTACAAGTAATCCTTGATTTCTAAATTCGAGATGAAGAATCTGAGTATGATGCACTACTTCTTGGGACAAGAAGTATGACAGATGACCAATAAGATTTTCCTGAGTCAAGG
>SNQJ01S0024549.1:164042-174657 GCA_010110895.2 Picea sitchensis | reverse complement strand
ACGTGGTTCCTGCCTAAGACAGAGCTAGGAACGTAGAGATGACCTCCTCCATTCAGAGAGTTGAGAAGAACTCCAAATGATTATCCATTGGGAAAGGTGATATGTTGAGTTAGACGTGCCTATGGCTGAGAACAAGGTGAACGTGTGAAATTCCAAAGTGCTGGGTGCATCATCATGTGAACATAAATGAAGATGATGTATTGGCCTCCTCTGAGCAACAAAGTTGATGAGAAGACTCCAGATGATTCTCTTGTGTGAGGCAGTGGGAATGAAGATCTGTAGAGTGGATGTGCTTGTGGATGAGCACATGTGAACGTGTGAAGATCTGGTTCTTCTGTGTAATGCAGTGAACCAAAGATATGACATCCCTATGGATGTGCCCCTACTGGATGAGCACTAGTAGGTGTATCAGATCCTTTGCTATATATTGTTCAAGAGTTAGACCTGCCTGTAACCCTAATTGTTATGTAAAGGGTACAGGTCGGCCCCACCTTAACGTGATTAATAATAAATGTAAAAGATAATTAATCTGGTTAATATTAATAATCATAATGTGACTTAGAGAGGTCGGCCCTGTTGATCCAATAGACACTTCATTTGACAGATTTAGGTTAGTATAAGTAAAAGTAAAATCCCAATTGTGGAAACATATCTTTCTGGTGAGTTTGGAAATTTCAACAAGTACATCTACTTGGGAAAAGGTGCGCACCTCTCTTGGGCGCTAGTATTATAGGGTTTGAGCACCCTCTTGTGTGCTAGGTATTTCTTGGTGGTGAAGGTATTTCTCTTGAAGAATATAACAAAGGATTTAGCTAGGTTTTCTTTCCTTGTTGAGAAGGGTTTCCCAGGATACTTCTTGTGTTCTTGTGCATGGTGTTTCTTCTTGTGATCTTGGTTGCTGCAACATTATTGTATATGGTTAAGTTAAATGATAAAATGAAATGAACTTCATGCTTAACCTAGCTTATTGAAAAATCAACAGGTAAAAGGAAACAACCTACACACTATGTAATCATGTCAAACACTAATTAATCTAATAGCTTGCATAAAGGCTTTAATACAATCTTCAACTAAAACCTTCTCGTCAAGATTAAATTTGGTAAATACCTTTCGACATTTTTCTGTATGTCATGGAGCTAGTCAACTATCCATAATGCAACTTCAACCAACGAAGTTGGTTGTTGTCCAACCATAATTGTTAGGTTTGGTTGAGGGTTAGGTTATTTATTTGTATTATAAGTTCACATATGGCTTGCTCAATCAATTCTTTTCTTCCAAGGGAAAGGTTATCAGTTATCGAATCACTTTCATCTATGGGTTTGGTTTTTGGTTCTATGTAGGGAATTCCTCTTAGATTATGAAATCATTTTCATCTATGGGTTTGGTTTTTAGTTCTATGTAGGGAATTCCTCTTAGATTATGACATCTTTGTGCAGGAAAATATGTTAGTGTAGAAGAAATACCTTCTTGTCTGGAAAAGTTTCGAGTGATCCTTTGGGAAGGTTTCAAGGGACTACCTATATTATTGGGGACCTGAGTGAGCTGCCCTAACATAGTTTTAATAAGTTATTCGTGTGCCTCAGGAATAGGATATGTAATGTCCCCACTACTAAACTCGACAATTTAAAAATTTTCTGATACCATTAAAATTAATGCAGTGCAACATGCTAAAACACTTATGCTTCTAACAACATTATAAAGACATGAATGCAATTCCGTTAAACATTCCCACAACAACATGTACATTGCTTAAAACTTAGAGTGAATACACAACTAATGAATTCAATGATAAAATGAGACACATTGATGATTTAACATATGCATTAACAACATTATGAATGCAACCATTTGCACAACTCACAACAACATATAATTTACTCAAGAATAGAGTATATGATTAACAAATAAAACTAAGAAATATAAATTATCTAACAGAGATAAACACTTATCCTTTAAACCAAATGTGCAACTGACTGCATCAAATGGATGTTCCACCCAACCGTAGATTTGTTGCTCAAAATCTCAGCAACAAATCGCTCTCGAGTTGGGGCTACGAATCCACAAGAAATGGGTCTCTCTCTATTGTCCACTCACAACCCACAACAAGCTAATTCTTCTCGAGCTATCCCAATCCACCAACATGGTATTTTTTAGGGGCGAATTATAGCGAAAAGGCGAAGTTTTAGGATAATTTTTTAATGTTGACAAATATTTTATATTATTTAAATATATTATATTTCACCTTATCTCAATGCCCTATTACTATTTTTAGATATAAAAAGCCAAACAATATGATGAATCATATCCCCCTATTTTTAAGGGTTAAAGAGAAATTTGGAATCATATTCGCCTATTTTCAAGCAAAAGGGACAAATTTTAGCCATTACAAGGGGTTGTGTTTAGAAAAAAATAATCCATGAATATTTTTTAAGGTAAAATGTAGTTAAAATACTAAAATTTAGGAAACTTTTAGGTTGGATGAATACTATATATATATATATATATTTATTTAAATTTTTTGGCAATGGATATTTTTAAGGTAAAATATAGTTAAACCCCGGCCTCGTCCACACCAACCCTTGAAATGGTTGGATTTTTAGGTGTGACTAAACACACCGTAAGGGTATTGAATTCGAGTCGCCTAACAAACGAAACCCACACCTTGACCAATTGAGCTAGCGGGAATTGATATATTATGATATATTCAATAGTGTTTTAGAATTAATATTTTGTAGAAAGATTTCCTTTTATCAAATTTAGTTTGCACCATGGAGAGAAACAAAAGTAGGTCGAGTTTTTTCGCTAGTTTTCTTTCGGTAAGTAGAAAATTAGGTTCCATGCTTGATCCAAACTTTTCTTGTTTTTATCTAATGTAATGAGTATTGATACTTGATCTCTCTTTTTATTAAGCTCTCGTTGTTGTAGTTTGGGGTTACAAATGTTCATCTAATACTTAGTTTATCATTTCATACACTTTGTAAAACCCTAATTTGATACTCGATCTGTCTTTTTAAGTTATTGCTATTGCGGTTTGGGGTTGATAAATTTTCAATTTTTGTGAAAAAATGAAGATTAGTCAATTCATACAATAAATTGGGAATCACATCTTGGAGGTGTATATCAATTGGTGATATGGTGCATTGTTAATGCACTCCTTGCTATGTCACTGGTTCAAACCTTGCAAAGCCATGTGTGCAGGGGTACACATGGAGGTTATAATGGTAGCGGGTGGAAAACTCAACCCCGTGTCATGCACCGAGTTGCCAATTCCACCAGATACAGTACATAAATAAATTGGGAAATCATAAACTCACTTAATGTATTCAATACATATTCATTTTCAAATTCATTTTCCATGGCTCTTATGGAGCTTATTTTGTACTATCCATTTAAAATACTAATTTTCTTTATAGTCTCTGTAACCCTTTTTGTTATTCGTTCTATTGATAAGACACATTTCCATGGCTCTTGTGGAGCTTACTTTGTACTATCCATTTGGGGTACTAACTTTTTTTAGAGCCTATGCAACCCTTGTTGTTATTGTTCTATTGATAGTAAATATTATAGAGATGGATTTCCATGACTCTTGTGGAGCTTATTTTGTACCAACCATTTATGGTGCTAAATTTTTTAGAGATTATGTAACCCTTTCTATTCTTCGTTCAGAACTCCTCACAAGGTATTGAGATATTTATTGCACTTTTTTTTTATTCATGAAGGAAAATTGAAAGTGACTATGACGAGTGAACTTGAAATAGATCATGGAAAAATTGTACATGATTTACTAGTCTAGATATACTTGGCTATTTATATACCCTATAACTTTTGATATAAATAGAAATTTTAAGTGAGGGCAAGATTTATATTTAGGTGCTACACAACATTCCAATTGTTTTAGTGAGTGTATCATAATTTCCCAACTCTAGCAAAGTATTAATTATACAATTTTTTCTAAGATAGTTGAACACCTAATTTACCTAATTTTCGCATTTTCAAGACTATATTATTGATTTGTGGTTTAACTAGTGTAGATTGGTGAAAATTTATTAACAAGGTCAAATCCGTCGAAGTGAAAACATTTCCTCAAGTTTAACACTTTAAAATAAATTTGTAGTTGGATTGATTCTATCCCTTTCATCATAAGTTTGGAGGTAAGATAGATTTAGACTCATTGTATTGATTTGATTTATTTCATGTAGTGTTTGCTATTGTTATTTATGTGCAATTTATTTATTTTTATTACAATTTGTTATTTAAAAAAAATAAAATTATTGTATTGAATTGATTTATGTCAATACCATATGAGTTGTAAGCATGAATGGTATACAACATAAACAACTAATATATCAATAGAATATTCTCAAACATTTCGTCAATGTACTAAACAATAAATTGTAATTATGAACCGTACTTCTTCAATTTCTTAACAATTTGGTCAAATTTTACTAAAATTTTATTGTTAAGATCCATCTATGAATGTCTCTATATTTTACTTTTTTGACTAGTTTTGAACTTTATTTCAGGAGGAAGGAATTTTGCAATTTAATCATATAAATCTTATTATAAGTGGCAATTGAAAGTAGGTGGCTTTCATTCATCATTGTGTGATTTCTATCTAAACAATTCCTAAATATGATAGGAATTACCACATAGTATACAAATTGTTATACTCAAACATTCCACCCAACTACACAATATTTATAACGAGCTACATACATGTAAAGTGCACTATCTAAGATGTGTGTAAATTAGATAATAGGAGGAATAACAACAATCATGAAATTAAAAGAAGTGACTAGTGACCCATACACTTAAATCACGGGTCTATTATCACACACACATGGTTTACATGCAAGATAAAAACAACATAAGGGCTTACATGCAAGATAGAAACAATAATAATGTTGAAGTTGTGATTGGGTAATTTTTATGGTTATAATATTTTATGGTCTCTCTCTCTATATATAATTTTGGTTTTTAATTTTATATTATGGTGGATATTATATATTGTATATTTTGTATTTTTTTAAAGTGTTATATATCATTTTCATTTTATCACAAAGAAATTATGCATCTCTTTCACAAAAAAGTATTAATTTTACACATGTTAATGTTTATAATTTTTTTTGCTTAAACAAATAGATTACAATTTTTCATTGATTTCATAATTTCAATTGGAATTATAGCATTGAGAAAAAGATTATTGGGGGATGGAAAGCTTATTATGGGCTTGAAAACAATTGTAATTCAACCGATCTTTGGATTTGGGATAAGAAGAAACTCCTCTTTAAGACTCTCGTTACACCTGTTATTTTTTATGGATGTGAAGTTTGGGGCTGTAGTATCTCTCGTGAATCCTGGAGAAAGATAGAGAAAATTCAAAATAATTTTACAACCTATAAACTCAAAATTAAAGGAAATACACCCTACACAATCCTCCTCTTAGAAACAAGCCTCTCCCCCATTTAGAGCACGACTATGACTAGATACCTAATGTATAAGAACAAGTTAAACAACATGGAAGACAAGAGGCTTCCTAAAATTGCTTCAAAATCGAGTGTAACCACCATTGACTCAAACGAGGATGACATAAAGATGCCCAGTCTTGGCTAAACTATTGAGGAATCATGGAAGACACCATTTTGCAGAATAAAGATACTATTAAAAATATCATCAAATCAAAATTTAAGGAGAAAATGTGGTGTGATAAAGAGTTAGAGGAAGAAAGAAAATTAAGGTATTATAAGGATGTAATCAACCCTAATCTAGAAGATCAAAATTATCTATCTGTTTTGACAAGTTTAAAAAAAAAGAAGCATTGCTAAGATAAGAACAAATTCTCACGAGCTCCATAATGAAATTGGGCATTGGTAAATTCCTAAAATGCCATGGGATGAAAGAGTGTGTCACCTTTGTGACACTAAGAAGGTTGAAGATGAAAATTTTTTTCTCTTAGATTGTCCAACCTATACCCATATTATATCTCATTTTCAAAATATTTGTCACACTACCAACCTTCCTAACCTCTTAACTCAACAAAACTATGGTGATCTTGGAAAGCTTCTCTTAATGTTTTTCAAGCACATAAACAAAATTCTAAAGAATCACAAGTAATCACTTACCTTCTTAAGGTTCGATAGACCAATTTGGTCTCAGTGGACGTTAATCATCATCATCATCATACAATATATTTTTTAAAGTGTTATGTATTAGTTTCATGTCACAATGGACTATAAAGAGAGTTTTAAGCTCAATAAATAGCCTAAAGTTGAGAGTTTCAGAACCACAAAAAATTGATAGTATCAAAACAAAAATCAATTAATTTTTTGTTTAAATCTATATGTGGAATATCTAAAATTTATAAATTTCCAGAAATCCTCAGTTAAAGGGATTAAGAAAAGTTAGGTTCTATTATTTTTTAAGTAGTTTGGTTGTAGTATTCTTTTGTGTATTAATTTTTTTAATTATTCATATTGTAGTGGTTTGGGTGTCTTGATTTGTAGTTATTTTTTGTATCATGTTGTTAACTACTTGATTGAATATGTTTACGATGAGATCAAATTTTATCTATTAAACCTTAAACAAAAAATAATCCTAGATCCATTGATTTTCTTTAGTTATAATTTCAAATATTGGATATAAGATTTTCTAAATTTTTTTATCTTTGCAATACTTGTAAATTATCTTATTATGTTCCATATTATTATAATTAAGTAGTATTTGAATTTGGATATGAATTTTTTAAGATTTTGATTTTGAATGGAAGAAAAATCGAGTTTAAATTTTTACAATTAAAAACATCTACATATGAACATTTAATTATAAATGTTTGCACTTATTAATGAATATTGTGAGATGGATTCAAGTTTTTATATAAATCTAATGAAACAAAACACATTTACTTTATTTTATAAATGATCTAAACAACATGGACTAAGTTGCTCCTAACCCTTATCTCATAATTAAACAATTATTATAAAAATTAGAAATGACACTCTTTTTAGGACTTCAAGAGGATTGAATTTGGAAATTTCAATTCCTTTCAAAAACATTTTTCACATGCAATTTTCACGTTAAATGAAGGGAGAAATATTTTTCAAAATATAAAATGAATAAAATACACACACACATACATATGAACAAACTCTCACAAGCTCCATAAAACATCGTGGATAGAAAGAATTTGTCAAATGTCTCTAGTACACCCACATTAAATCACTATTTCAAAATATTTGTTACAATATTGACTTTCAAATAAAATTTCAAATCAAACAAAGTAATTCATTACCTTTCTTAAGGTCCAATAAATTAAATCTGACCTTACTGAAAGTTATATATATATATATATATATATATA
The DNA here is from genome assembly GCA_010110895.2 of Picea sitchensis. Lineage (NCBI taxonomy): Eukaryota > Viridiplantae > Streptophyta > Pinopsida > Pinales > Pinaceae > Picea > Picea sitchensis. Next base: position 167,300 of record SNQJ01S0024549.1, on the reverse strand, counting down.
TAACACAGAGAGAGAGAGATTATGAGATAAAGTTCATCAATGACCAATTTTTCAAAACACCTTGCTTATTTTGTGTACCAATTGACGTCAAATAAATATTAGTAGATCAAGCCCATAAATATGTAATCTATGTTTAACCTACTATTCTTGTGTCTTTTAATTAATATCCAAGTATCTTTAAAATATCTCATTTTTGATATTTTGTACATGTGTTTTAGTGATATTTTGTACACATGTTTTAGTTCATATTTATTATGGTATTTATAAGTATTGTTTAATATGCTTAGGGTCATTTTGGTGGATTATAATTGATTTGTAGGAGGGGACATATCAATCAGAAAATTTACTCATAAAGTATAATGTGAAATTTAGAAACTCCTCTATAATTGTTATATCAATTAATTGCAAATTATTGAGACTCTTCAAATACGGTTATCATTGATGATGTGATAAAAAATAGAGTTTCTATAAATTGTTCTTCCATCTTGTAATCTCTCATGGTTTATTGATCCTAGCTAAGATAGGAGACTAGATATAAGTTTTAGATAAATTTGTTGAAATGGCCACCCCTTAATCATGGAATCTAGACCAAATTAATCCTTCTTCGTTATTAAAAGGAAATGTAAAAAAATGAGGATGAGAATATTTTTCCAACACAAATATAAATTTGTCTAATATGTATATAAATGGAAATACACTACTAAAAAAAATTGAGAGTGAGAATATTTTCCCAACACATATATTGAGTGTGTGCATGCGCGCGCGCGTGTGTAAACTAGAGAATTTCACCTAATTACTTTTACCCATAAGCAATTATTCACAATGTTGATATACTTTGCCATGAAAAAATTGAATGATTCCCCTACTTATAATGGACATTAAATACATTATTCACCTCATTATATACAGTTTAGGATACATATCACATCCTTAAAGTTTTCCCTCTCCACCAACTCTATTCCCCTTTGCTTGCACAACCCAAGGAATGGGACCCCCATTCATTTCACATAGTCCCTCATGCCTTCCCACTTCCCTCTAGGGATCCAACACATGTTCGTTAGGAACCTCTCTTGCTAGGGACTTCAGGTATGTCAACTGCAAGGAAAATTCATAGCAACAAGCTCACTGTTGTAGGGTAATTTCTCTCCTAAACTCTCACTCTATGAGTCTAAGAACCTACTTCTTCATGCATTTGTAGCTCCAAATAGCTACCACACATGCCCACTATGGCTGCCTCCAAACTCCAATACTTTTTTCTCGCTGATGTCCCAAAAATTGCATGTAAAAACTACTCTTTTTTCCTATACGAATTTCCTTTTTCCCATGCAAGTTGAATCTCACACTCCCCAATGTTGATTTTACTCAGCTCCCATGCTCTCATAACTATGGGATGCGACTTTTCACATCCACCCTCTTACATGTGTTTAATGATTGGGCTTTGATACACTCAAGAGAAAAATTAGAAGGTTTATACAAAATGATAATTTTAATAAGTGGGTTGAGATTAATAAACATGGATAATCCCCCCTTAGACCCCCTCTTAGACCCTCCCCTCTCTTGTGGAAACTCAACCCCCATTACTTCGTCTGTGTCTATCTGCAACTGACGATACATTTGTTTTATTATTTTAGATATACAATGATTACATGTTACATAGTTGGGTCCGTGACCATACATCAAATTTACATTACATATCGCTAATCCAGGGATTAAAAACAAGGATGTTAAACAATATCCTCTTCTTAGTGATATTATTCATGTATGGCTTCCTATTTCAATATATTCTTCTCTATAATCCATAAAATGGTACCGTCCTAGTGCTAATATGTTGACATGGGTTTATGGTCCAAGTCAACTTTCACATGGAATGTATCAGGAAAAGATTCCCTAATAAAAATATTTCTCTTGAGATGATCCCTCTTACTTGCGGTGTTTGCTTATCATTTTTGGTCTTTTAGTTATTTGATTTTTTATTTTATAATAATGGACACTATTGATTCTGTGAAGAAACATAATTATGAAAATTGAATGAAATGAATAATCACATACAAAATAATAACAAAACTACTTAGAAATCGAAATACACATTCCTATTCTAACGCGGTCTTGAATTCAATGTGTTTACACAAAGAAACAAACTCAAAATTATTCATTTATTGATTTGTTGAACATTGGGAATATATAACAATGAGCACAACTAAATTGAATAAACATTCAATAAGAAAATACTTGCAATTCAATCGTGATGAAAACAATGAATACATTACACAATTATTCACCATAATGATCATGGTTGCACATCTTCACCCAATGAGAACTTGAAGCTTGGATTACACAATCCTCCTTCCTTCTTGCCAAAAATATATGTATAACTTGTTCACAATGTATTTAAATAGATAAGGTTTCAAGAAGGAATTACAAAATATGACCCCTCACCTCCCTTTTTAACTGTCCACATACCCTTTAACCCTTTTATATGTCATTTGCAAATTAAAATCAATATCAAAATATTATGTTGACATTTATTGACTTAATAAAGTCAAATATGTCTCTGATGTGGTCATATATGGGGCATAATATTTCAACATAATCTATTAAGAAGACCTCAGTTTTGTTAGCCTCATCCACGAAGTTGTCAAGCTCAAGAATAATGATGCTTTTTATCTAGACTTCTTTCCCTACATATACCATCTCAAAAATTCTATGAGATCATTCAATGATAGGGGTCCACTTGCATTTTGAAACATAGGTATCATATGTGGTTCTACCATAGTTTCCAAAGATTCAATTAAACATCCATTATTGTCTTGAGAAAAAACATCTAAATCTTCCTAGGTATCTCCTAGGGTAAACTCAACCTATCTGATGTTGGAGGACATTAGTGTTTCTTCATTTTGATCAAGTGGATGGACATTTATAGCTATGGGATTATATTTTATTCACTTTCCATGTCAATTGTTGTCATGCTAGAAACCAACTATTTGCATGTATGAATATGGTGGTAGTAGTCATGAATTAATGACACCACCCCAACTTCTCATGTGTGCGCAAAAGAGACAAACATGACCATGTTGTCCTTTGAAGCCCTGTGATATCTGACTTGGTTTTCCAATATAGAAATGTGTTCCTTAAGCTACCTACTTTCCTCCATCATCTTGAAGATGGCCTCTCTCGATGCTTGGGCTACAACAATCCTATTTGTGGCCAAAGTGCTTGGTGATGTAAGTAGGGTATCCATGATTATTGATTCAATGGTTA
>SNQJ01S0024549.1:138971-162804 GCA_010110895.2 Picea sitchensis | reverse complement strand
CTACTCGTACGAGAGTCTATATTTGGATAGATCTAATATAGAAAAGAGAATAAATAACACAAGAGAAATGATACCCCAACCAGAAAAATCCACTTATTCCACACAATTCTTCTGGTTATGCTTGATCTTCCTCACTTCCCATATTTCCCCATGCCATGATGGAGTACCCGAGATCAACATAATTCCCAAACCATGGAACCAACTGGTTCCACACCAAAAAAGGGGGAAGCCCCGCAACGACCCCAATAGTTTGGAAGAGATTTTGGGAATATTTTTTAGCGCCGATGTATCCCATAGGTAACCTAGTTTATTCGAAGTATCCCGTTGGTGTGACACCACGGAATTATAAAGATCAAAATTTTCATTTGATTGTTTATAGAGGTCAATATTCAGGGTAGTAACTGTCATTCAAGATAGGCTAGTCACATTTCACACAGAGTTCCATGGCTTGTGCATTGAATTTTGATGATTGGATCACCTTTGTTAAGTTCTTCTTAATCACATAAGATTATAGAAGCTCTTCAACGTTATTCAAGAGAGAATTACACCCTCCTATATGCTACTAGGACCTCCATCTATGTATATCTATTTATTTTTAACATTCCTCAACCTATGAGTATTTGAATAGATATCATGTGATAGAGATACCAATAAATCCTCCACCATGTTAGTAATACTTATTTTCAAATACCGTTATGTGTACACCCTGCATTTGGAAAAGTGGGTACAGATCTTCTCATCTCACCCCTGCTGAACTGTTCCAATGTTATTATTGTCCTATATTTGTTAATTAACATACCAGTTTCATAATTGAATGCAAAAAAATTGAAGATGAGCTAACGCCCAATTTTGACAACCGTTGAATTCCATGCACATGGTGAGAGAATAACCAATAAGAAGAGACTGGATAGACATGCATGTCCATGTAATGACCGTTGTGGTGGGAAAAAGGAAAAAAATGAAAAGTGATTTATGAACATATGCTAAAATTTGGTCATAGCGGTATAATCCCTTTCCCTCAAAATTATTATCGAGATATGATACAATTTCATAGCATGAGAGACGAAGAGGCACCAAAAATAGATGGAGAGGCATCGAACATAGATGAAGAGGCACGAATATTATATGAAGGGATTGAAGTTGATAGAATGTTGAAAGAGGGTCTCAAGGATGATTGGAACAAGGTGACGGAGGGTGCTTCAAAACATGTGCATGGTACTTGAAAGTTAAGTCTTTTGACAACAATCCTTCTAATTATTAACTTGCAAGTGGTGAATCATTGGACAAATGAGAGTGTTGATGAGTTATTGGCATTGCTACGTTGGTTGTTACCACCCGACTCCACATTGCCAACAAAACAAAGTGCATGTAAAGCACAAATCACTGAGCTAGGATTAGGGTATGAAAACATCCATACATGTGTGAATGATTGTGTATTATTTCACAAAAAATCTTGCAAGTGAGACTGAATGTCCTAAATCTAAAGAATAGAGGTATAGACTAGGGTTGAAATCAAATTCAACTCCTAGAAGGGTTCTTCTCCACTTTCCAATAATCCCATGGTTGCTTCGAATGCATAGATGTTGATACATTTATGAACTTATGAAATGGCATGCCCAAAATAAGAGCACCAATGGAAAACAATGTCTTGTGTATGGTTCTAAGACATGGATGAATTTTGACAACAAATGGCCCAATTTTTCCCAAGATCCTTGTAATATAAGGTTGGGTCTTACTCTAGATGGGGTAAAACCATTCTTATATCATAGTACTAAATGGTCAACTTGGCCAGTGTTTTTAATAAATTATAACTTGCCTCAATGGTTAGCAACCAAACCATTTTTCTTAATGATGTCATTGATTATACTAGGAAAGAAAAGTGTGACTTTATATACAGTTGATGTTTATTTTGAGCCATTATTTGATGAGCTAGCAAAATTGTGGAAAGGAATTGAAACAATTCAATTTTTAAGGGATGGTGATTCAATCCAATTCACTTTAAGAGCTTCTTTATTGTTTATGATACATGATCTTCCTGCATATGGCAAATTGACTGGTCTCAATGTTCATGGATACCATGTATGTTCGAATTTCTTATTTAAGGGTTTTGTGAGGCAATCAAGTAGTTTGTGTAAGTGTATTTATTGTGGAAATCATGCTTACCTTAAAATGGAGCATCCATATCATCAACAAAAGTCATGTTTCAATGGTTAGGAAGAGGATTGTGAAGCGTCATTTGCAATAACAAGTGATTACATTATTGAGAATGTAGAAAAAATAATGTAATTTATTGATAGTGGTGCAATTTGTGGTAGTAAAAATGATCCACTTAATGATAGCGGTGTAAAACTATTGTGCATATTCTATAAGTTGCCATAATTTAAGCATATAGCCACTAGGCATACTGTTGACTTTATGCATACTGAAAAAAATTAGCTTTTGCTGTTATAAAAACTATTTTTGGTGCATATGATACAAAGTCATCATGTCTATACTGTCAAGAACTAAATATTCGTCAAAATCTTTGGGTTGAAAAATATTGCTCGTTATGTGTGGACAAAGGAACAATGTGCACAATTCTTAAAGTTGATGTCTCAGACACACTTTCCAACTTGATATGTAAGTAGTAATATCAGAAGCCAAACTGACAATAATAGCTTAAGAGGCCTCAAGACCCATGACTATCATGTCATAATCGAGGATATTTTACCTATTGCAGTCATATTAGGTTTGGAAAAGGGGAAAATATTGACAATTATAAGGTTGGGCCTAATATTGAAGATAATGAGTTTGCATGTGTTAGATCCTTCAAACTTTGATAATTTGGGGGGAGAGGTCGTTGAAGTGCTTTGTTTATTGGAATGGGAATTTCCACCAACAATATTCAATATTTGTATGCATCTTCTTATACATCTAGAATATGAACTAGAATATTGTGGCTTGATAAGAACGAGGTGGATGTATCCTATAGAACGATATATGAAGGTTATGAAAAAGTTTGTTCATAATAGGGGAAAACCATAAGGTATCATGTCTAAGGGATATTCAATGCAAGAGGCCATATGATTTTACACAAAATATATGAAGGATTTTAGTAATGTTAATCGATGTGTATGGGACGATGACAAAAACAATAAATTTGTAGGCAAAGTATTAGAAGGCAGTGGACATCACTTCAATCTATCACATGTGGAAAGAACTATGATACATGCCTATGTTATTCAAAAAACATCCTCATTCGATAAGTGGCACAGGTGAAATACTATTTACATGATAATTTATTTATTTAATTTCATCTAATAGCTAAATTATAATTATCATTCTTACTGTCTTGTATGTTCATATTCTATGTAGAAAATATGAAGAAGAGATCAGAACAACGATGCATCCATATTGAAAGCATATACTTCAGGATTTGAATATTCGAGGTGGTTCTTTTCCAAAATTTGATGATTGGATTGTTGATGCAATCAATGATGTACAACAAGAATGTCAAGATATAGCGATCACGGAAATTGATCTTTCAAAAACCTCCACATATATGGGTTTGTCATGTCAGTGGAATGTGGGCCTATGGTAGTCATTTAACAGTGGAAGAAAAGGACAAAGGAAAGACAAATTGTGATTGTATTGTTAGTGTTGAATTTCATCACGACATTGAAAAGAGATTTTATATTGGATTCATACAAGAAATTATTCAAGTTGATTATGGATAAACTAGTCATATATTATTAAAATGTAAGTGGATCAAACCATCAACAATACACCATTATAAGTATGGGTTTGTACATGCAAATACACATCAAATTTTTATCAAAGATTGATGAACCATATGTTTCCCATCTTCAAATTAACTAGTCATTTATAATTGATGATGTAACAAGCCCAAGATGGTCATATGTCATTCAGACAAAGTCTTGTTCGAAAAGGAAATTGATGGAATATGTTGATATAATGAACGAAGGTCAATATAATACTTTATAAAAAACATTGGATGAAGCTACAATTGAAGATGATGATAGAGTATTCAAAAGAGGAAACCGTGATTCCCAGAGAGAGAGAGAGAGAGAGAGAGAGAGAGAGAGAGAGAGAGAGAGAATGTGATGCATGACCAGGACAATCTATTGTATAAGGATGAGGAAGAAAATCAAGTAGATGCATACACAAGTGATCAAGATTGTGATCTTGACGACAATGTAGATGATCATGATCATGATTTGTCACCTTAAATTTATGGATTAAATTTTCACTATCCAAATGGATTTTATTGTTTTGGCCATGGGATTAGCCAAATTGTTGTACTACACTCTATATGAAATTTATCCTTCATTTTTCACTCTCTTGGATATGCAACATTTTCATTTTTGTTTTCGTGCATCTATACATAGATTTTATGTGGGTTATTCTAGTCACGGTCTACTTGTTTTTAGTATTGTGCAATAGAATGATGCCTTCCCTTATTGCTGAATTGTTGATTTTCATGTAGTTTAGGGTACTGATAAACATCCAACTTACAAATTGCTCCTGTTTTCAAATTCACTATTTAGTTTTTGTTCCAAATTTCTCCCGAATTTTAATAACAGATATATGTATTTGTGGTGGAAGAAGTGTGGTGATCAAAGCTCAGAACTCATGTTGTATATGTTGGGTATTTGGGTACACATTCTATTTTTTGAGTTTTCAATTTTGAGTTTAAAATACTGAGACTTGTGTCATGATTTGGTTAATGGCCTTATGCAACTGAAATGTGATCAAGCCTCCCCAAGAAAATACATGTGTAGTAGAATGATAACTGCACTCATTCCTGGATAGTTGCTTGTTATGTGGGTCAATGTAGTGATAAACATCCAACTTACAAATTTCCCTTGTATTTCAAATGCATGATTCAATTTTTGTTCACGATTTCTTCCAAAATTTAACAATGAATATATGTATTTTTGGTGGTATAAGTTTGGTGATATGAACACAAGTTTCAAATTTTTCTGGGACTGAGATATGTGTCAAGGTTTATTCTAGAATATAGCTATTCTTTTAGAGTTTAGTTCGATGAAACATAATTAAGAATCTGTAGGAACCATGGGATTGACAACAAGAGCAATAGGAAAGATACTAACATCAACCACAAATAATCCTTCCACTTTCCATCTCTTCCTTCTGTGATCAACCACCGAGTGGCCCTCATCAACACCCATTATACAAATACCCATTTGATTTGTATAACATAAAGGATTTGGTAAATATCTCAAGCTCCATGAGCATACATGCTTTATAAAATTATGAACCTCATGGGTACTAGATGTTTTGGGCTTCAAACTCTTGCTAGAGCAATGGTGGGTACCGACTTCCTCTACTCCAGCTGCAATAATTATTCTCAACGCCTTCTTTATGCCTTTACTAAGATTATTTTTGTAATACAAATAAAAACTGTAAGTGATATGCCTAGGGACATCCACTTTTCCTGAGCCCTTATCCCTGGCCAAGGAAAATGTATGAGTAGTTCTAACAAACTTGGACATTCTCTCCTTCATATCTAAAGCGAAAGTTCATGGCATTAGAACAAAAAAAAGGCTAGGATGCAATGAAGGTGTTTGAATTATGGTTCCATAACTAGAGGGGTAAAAAATAGAAGACATTGAACTCATTGTTCCTCCCTTGTAGTTCTTTCCTTGTGGCCATTCTGATTTAGGAAAATAACCCTAGGCCATCCGAACAAGATGAAAATGAAGATTTTTCCCAATATTGGGGTTCTTAAGCCCACTTTTCCATAACAAGCTTGGGATGCAGAGTGCCCCACATGCAACGAGAATGACTTTATACTCCACATAAATATTATGAGATCCATTCCCTGCCTCGAAAACAACTCCCGCTACCAAGTGAAATCAAACTTCAATCATGATGTTGGGATGAGATATAGCCAGTTTTCCACCCATTTCGTTCGATAACTTGCACATGTTTATACATTAATATCTTCCTATTTCCATATATTTATCATTTGTGCCTTGTTTATGACCATATTTGCATCCAAAGCAACACCATCCACATAAATGACCAGAACCAACATTTTGAAGTATGTTATTGATAGGATAACCCAATTCTTGGAAACTTGCAATAACATCCTAACCACCTGCATTTCTTAATAATCATTGGAAAATGGTCTTCAAAAGCCACTTAGGGTTAGATATTATCTCATTGTTCTTGATTCTTTCAAGGACATGGTCTCTTCATGTACAATTTTATGCTGGATTGAGGAACAACTCTTAGTAACAATGCCAATTGATTTCCAGATATGTTGTATTTGATTTCAATTTGTCCTATGGAATTTGTATCAAGAATTTCTTCCACTACTTCATAACATTATGGTATTGAAGATAATCATGCAATCGTGGACTTTTGAATGGTATTCAATCATTTGGTTTCCAGAAAATGATGACCAGTCACCACATAACATCATGATATTGAATTTCACTGCATAATGATTGTACATAGAGGCATACTCAATCATTTTTAGTTTGAGGAAATCTATGAGGGTTGTACCAAGCCTTATAGTGCTATGAACCATTTTGTATTATAGAACTATGTTATCCATTTGGCTAACCCAACAGTTGATTATGTTAAAATTTATGACCCAAAACTATTTAAGGTTTTAGAAACAAAACCCCACGAAAACAAATAACCAAAGGAATGCTTTAGGTGTTGAAACAACTTTCTTATAAAACATTAATAAATGAATCCATTAAACATTGGGAATAGTGCATGAAGAAAAGGGAATGTCTATATTAAACATCCAATTAAACATTCTGATAACCATATAATAATAGTTTATGAAGAAAGGGAATTGCATTACAAGATCCTTCTTCTAGAACTCACATGATTTTGAAAACAAACAATTTTGTCCATGTAACAAATGAATTAAGTTTATAGATATGTTAAAGTGAAAATTTTCCCCTCGGCCTTAAATATTTTGTTCGTAATGCATACCAAACAACCATTCAAAGCTCAACGCTAGGCCACATGGCTGTAGGCTTAACTATCTCTATAAACTTGATTTACTATCTGCACTAGAAATCAAAGTAGAGTCTTGCTTCCATTCAAGGAATTTGGAATATTGTGAGTAGCCTAAGTATATAAATCCATCTCTAATGAGGTTTGAAACCACACACTAGGTGCCTATATAAAGTGGTTCCTAACTTGTGATAGAGGATGGAACTTAGTAGCTTATATCACTTGACACAAGCCTTTGGGTTGCCTATTAATGGTTTCCTTCGTCATACTAATTGAGTCCTACCTACATAGACATACACAAGCACTATTGGATGATTTTTCCTTCTACAACCTTCCATTCATGATTTGGTTGGTTTCCTTACCTACCTGTTGTATTACCTATGTTATAGCTTCTTCATTTCTCAATGAGTATGTTGATTTCATGAGCTAATGGTAGTATGATGGTTATATAGAGGTGGCATGATTTTGATATATTTGGATGGTACTGTTGGGTCTAGTAGAGATGGAATGACTTATGGGTTATGGATTATAAATATAGAGATATTTTCTATTTATTGTGTGTCTATGCACTAATGATGTTTTTTATGTGAGATGCTGGACATAAAGGCTATGAAGAATAAGGGCTCAAAGCACAAAAGTGACACTAGCGATGATGTAAATGTGACTGGATATGAGCGTTTTCGTAAAGAAAATATCACAAAAAATGAAGAAAAATTATCATCTCTTGGTTTGCCAAATAAGTAAGTAGTTACTCCTCTTAACTTTTCATTTCTATGCATATTTAATGAAAGTTGTATATGATCTGTTTAATGATGTAGGCCATATTTCTTTTGATACTAATTTGATAAGTTTTATGTTTATAGGGGAAAAATGGATTCTACAAAAAATGAGCAGAAAGAAAGGGAAAGCAAAGAAATATTGATGCCAACTCGTAGAAGCCAAAACATTGGCAAATCAATAGATGTAGATGAAGATGACAATACTAACACTACTACATTGGTCCCTCGAAAAATTACCGATGCATGTTTGTCACCACAACGTCTCAAGTACAATGAAGGATATAACTCGTTTTTCGTCGTGTCACCTCCATCACAATTACGATGATCATGATTTTGTCACAATACAGATGAACATGTATGTCGTACCATCGACCGATGTGGGTCCCAAATCCAGGTTGTTCTCGTTGCTGGTCCGTCGTAAGAGTGACTAACTTATGACGAACATGCCTCATCAATTCATCTCAAATCCATCACGTTGTCATCACTAGTACATCAGATGATTGACTAATGTCCATTGTAAGAGAGACAAAGTCCATCACATTTTCATCTCCAGTCCGTCGGACGAGTGACTAAGATATGAAAAACCATCGACGAATCTACGATGAATGTGCCCCATCAGTTCATCTCAAATCCATCACATTGTCGTCGCTAGTACATTGAAATATTGACTAATGTCCGTCATAAGAGCAACGAACTCCATCACATTTCTGGCTCCAATCCATCAGACGAGCAACTAAGATACGACAGACCATTGAAGAATGTTCGTCAAAATATCATCAAGATCCCATCGAACTATTGGCAGGGTACCAACGAATGTGCTTCATTTTAGACGGTTACTAGGTGAGGAAGAAAACGCTACGCTCGAACCATTGATGAATGGGTTCATTGATGGTACGATAAAAGGTTATTATTTATAATATATATATATATATAAATTTTTGCTTCCAATGTATTGTTCCCATAAGTCCTGCCAATTAAAATGCATGGGGATTTCAGTTGGAGTCCAATTCCACCTAAGTTCTGCAAAAGGATTAGATACACAAATGAAATATATTATCAGGTGACTAACATGTATGATGGAATTTATAATAGTGCACACAAAGATGTGTGATCATAGAGTAGTGTAGGAGATAATTACGATTGACAAGGGAAAAGTCTTGGTAGGAGAGATTGACAATTGACAAGAGAAAATCAACAATTGTGCCCTAATGAAGTGGTCATGTTGCTGGGTTCATCAACACAACAGTGAGATATTTCAATAATGAGTGTCACAGGAGTAAGAGACAAAATTGTGAGTGCACAACAACAAAATAGTAAAGGCTATGGGATTGATGGTAAAACTACAGATTTTTCCCTTGATCGAGAGGAGAATTGCCATTCCATGTTGCTCCAAAACTGAGATTGAAAACCCAACTCATGATAAAGAATACTACAAGAACATGGAAAATTGTTTCCATATTCCAATCCTAACATATGAAGCTCAATTGCTAGTAGGCATGGTGCAATGTTGCTAGAACTATAAATACTATGTAGGAAATCATTTTACTTGTTATGTTATCAGATGATGTATAGAAAGTAGCACTATATTGTATAAAGCCTAAAACATTGTAGAAAAGCTATTAAAGTATTAGGCTTTGAACTTGTAAGCTGCCCACAAAAGAAACTCGGGTATGCCAATTGTGAAATTTCCAAATAGTATAAGTTTTGTTATAAATAGTACAATTAAACACAAATCCTCTATGTTAGGATTTAGCCCTTGGTAAATAGGTGAAAGGTATAGTACCTCAAATCATAAGACAATTTTTGCAAAGGAAAATTACAACTACAACCAATCACACACATTTAAGATACCTGAGTACTTAGTTTCATGGCATATTGACTTGTATGGTTAAAAATATTAACATGTTCAAAAGTTTGAAAACCAGTTTAAATGAACTGATTTGGGGAAATAAATAAACTCAAGTCATATACTAGGAAATCATCTATCCAGCCCTTACGAGCTTTATTTTTATTTAGTCTAATGCTCCAAATTAAATCAAGAAACTTCTAAACAAAAAGTCAATAATACATGTAATTTTATCATCAAAATAATAATTGCATCTAATGCATACATAACAACGTTATTCGAATGCATAATGAAAGAAAAATATAGGCGAAAAAATAAGTTTATTATTTCCAAATGTCGTGTAATGTTCCCAACCAAATCCGATGTAAAAATCAGATCTCAGTGGTTGAGAAATTTCGTCAAATACTTGACATATAAGCTCCCAAATCCCTTGAAATCACTTCAACACTTGCTGTCCCAATTAACTCAAGTTTAAGGGATGAATTTAATGTCAAACACATCACATGCAACACCTAAAACCATTCCTAATGAGTGGTTGTTCTGAATTTGTGTTGGCGGTTATGTTTATTTGCAACGGCTGGTTGAGGTGTTTTTTCAAACGTTTTGTGTGCAATGGCTGTAGCATTCATTTAAGTGTATTTTCTGATGCACGTGGCCCATATTTCTTCATGTAATATATAAGGAAAACACATGCAATGATAACCAAATAAACCAGAAGTTAATAACTATTAAAAACCATAAGATTGCACCTCATTTCCTTGCTTTATTTAATATGTAATTCGCTGTCCAACACACAATAATTTCCAGATTTGATCCAAGGAATATAACATATACAAAATAGAGTTGTATTCTCTCAAAATGCAAGGAAATATCAAGATTAATCCTCCTCAAGGATCCCTTAATGATGGCTTCCCAAAATGGTTGATATAATGCTACAAAATCAATTCTACCATACCAATAAATGTGCCCTCATGTTGAAATTCGCCCTGCTGAAATATGCACAATAAAAGCTGATGTAAAACCTTCAGGAAATGGATGCAACTTGTAGATATGATGATGGTTAAATCATATGTGAAGATCCCTTGGCCATAGATGACAAATCTTCTCATAAATCATGGGATCTCAAACCCCCAATGTGCCTTCCTTCATGAAATTTGCCCAACCATCAAAATGAATAAATATGGAGGTTGTAAACCCCCCACAAGTGCCAAAAGGTTCACCCTGATGATGGCCAAGAGTCCCCAATCGAGAGTTGGTCCAAATCCAACCTCCTAAGACCAAATCAAATCTCCCTTGGCTGAGTGGTGAGCCCTCTCTGCAGAAAACCCTCTATGATGCATCCTTCTTCACAAAATGATGGCTGCAGTAGTTCTGAAATGATGTAGAAACTAAAGTAGAATGGAGAGGGAGGAATATCTCACCTCCTTGGCCAAGATTGGATCATGAAAGGTGGAATCTTTCACCACCGAGCTGATCTCTAGGTTTTGTTCAGTCAAAACCCTCAAAACCCCCAAGTGCATGGGCTCTCTAGCAAGAAGCCGGACATACAAATGATAATCAACATAATGAGAGAATAGAGGACCCTATCTCTCTTTTATCCCCACTTGTTCACCTTTTCCCTCCAAGTGACTTTTACTTTATTTTTATTATTCTTTAATTAAATCACTTTATTGATTAATTTGCCTTTTTTCCTCTAAAAAGTGATTTATTCGTCCATATGGCTTCTCCGGCCACTGGAAGTCACTTCTCATCATCTAATCCTGAAGTGATATTCCTCTCGATTCCGATGAACTATTACACTAAGAGGTTTCTCCAAGTATTATGCCAAAAATGACCTTCTTAGTGAAGTTAATTAAAATATGACCCATAATAACTCAAAATTACGGAAATCGTCGGAATGCAATGTAACCAAAACCAAGTTGTGTGGAATGGATCCTGATAATGAAATATGATGAAAAATGCAAGTAGGCCCATTAAAACCCCTCAATAACTCATGGAATCGCTGTCACCCCCATCTGGCTACTTCGGTAGGCATAACACTATGTAATGTAATAATGTCTAAAAATGGGGACATTACAGTCCTCCCTGTTAGAATATTTCTTTTCCTCAAGCAATAATTGAATTAATCTGTATATGATACTCGCATCCCATATCCACCTATGTGTCTTGTAGTAAGCTCTCCTCAAGCCATGACCCCTCCAAGTGATCACCATACATGATACCCAAATGCTCATGATGAGTAGAATAATCGGGTGCACTCGATCCTCGGTCAACTCCCCAAGAAACCACTCTACTCGGATATTGACCCTATCAAACTCTGGACTACCCAACACTCCAATCCATGGATCCCATATCAAGATGTGAACTGCAATGCCCTATGAAGTATAATCCTATAAGATATCAACACCACGAGTCTCCTGGAAATAACACATGGCATCCACCCGAAATGAGTCTGACCTCCAAGACCATACCAAACCAAACACTACATCCACTGAATGAATGTGATGCTACCATATTGAGGTACTACCAGACCTCAAAAAATCACCAACAAGTGACGTGCTTCCTCCAAACCTAAAGCTCAATGGAAAATTAAAGTGATTTTCCCCTGCAAATATCCACTCGCCTCCATCAGTCAATGAAATGACCAACCCTGTAATTCCAGGGATGCGAATCCTTGAAAGGGACCATCACGATGACGTTGCACTATTTTGATCATGATTGTTTGCCCAATGTATACATACTAGATCCCCCACTCTTGGATCCTCATGCTAAAATACCTGTGATAATTGGGCCTGCTATCAAGAAGTTGAACCTGTAAAGGTATCCCCGTGGAACCAAAATCTTCCCATCCATCATCATAATAGATCATGAGTATCAACAGGGAGAACCTGTCTCACCACATAGAACAAATCCCAGCAAGCCCTCTCAAAATAATCCAAGAGTGAAGTATGCTTCTCTCTGGCACAACTTGGACCATCATAAGATGAAGCAAACCACTGACCAAATGGAATCCTGGCTCCCATCGCAAATTTGGAAGTTCATAACTTCCAATCCCCATTAATTATTGATGTGCCATACTGATAACTGTCCAAAGCCCTCCATCCTCATCCCAATGAAAATATGAATCTATATCAACCTATGAGATATCCTCTTTCCCATGGCCTGAGATACTCTCCATCATGCCTGAGGCCTCAACTGTCTGTCTCTGATGATCCTCCACTATCCTGTTGTATGTAATAAATTTACTCCTTCTAGGAGGTCTCTGCCTATCAACTGTCCATGTCCCCTAGCACTATCTATCTCCCCCTGTGTTGCTGTCAATGGTGAAAATATCAAGAAAGGCTAACAAAAATAACTGCAATTGTCTTTAGGCCTGTGAAGTATCATATAGTTTGGTAAATCCCAAGGACTTGACCAAAAGCTCATCCACTGGTACCCATGGTGAATAATCTCCTGTACTCATCACTAAAATCCAACCATTGGATACAATAGTGGGTAACTCCACAACTTGCTGGTCAATCACTCTGCCTTCATCATCACTCATATAGCTGCTACTACTGTGAAGGTGATATCCCATAACTATGTACTGCTACAAGGGAGAAGAATCTCCATGCTCCACTAAGTATGTCTCCTCCATGCAACCTAATGCATCCTCCTGAATTCCGATGTACAACTCTGCATGCTCCTGTGAACTATCTCTCATCATCATATGCCCCTATATACTCATGCAAGCCTCTGTATCCTCTTGTATCATCATGTATCCAAGGTGTACTGCTGGGTCAACCTCTATATGGATGTCATCCACCCCTGAAACACTAATGGAAGTGTCCTCATACCTTCCCCTGGCTCTGGAATCCCCAGGTGTATGTGTAAGACCAACTATCTCATAACCCCTCATGGATGGTGGTCCCTGTGACGCAAATTTATCCTCCAACGTCTCATGGTCACATCTCCCCATATCCATCAACGATCCTGGGTGTCCCTCACACACCTCCATCAATTTATACTCTTCTACCAACCCACCAACATCCTTTGACAAAGTAGCTGAAGTAAACATCTGGCTCTCTGCTGAGATAGATGTAGTGGATCCTCAACTAGTCTCATTAAGAAACTCCTCTAATATGGACCCTGATTCTTGAAGGGATGTCTGTGTGGCTTCCAAGAATACCTATGTGCTCGTCAACTCATGAGTGAGTCGGTCCACCTCAATATGCTTCTCCCTCAGTGCCATGTGATACATCTCTCCAACCTCCAATAGGTAATCTCTATCCATCAACAACTGCTGGTAGTCGGCCTTCATCACAGTCACTCTCTCCCTGAGTGTATGGAAGTCATCAATGGCAAGCCCCCCATATGAACTATCATGTTCCATCGAGGCCCTCCAACAATAACCTTCCACCAATGCGTGTGTATCATCAATGCATCTAGTGGATGCCATGATCATGCCCTCACTGACTCTCAATTGTCTTGTCAAGTGTCATGACTCCTGGTCACAATTTGGCTGAGGTGCTACCTCATGCCTCTCATTACTAGTGTCAACAATGGAATCCCCAACAACACACTCCTCAAAAGACAAGGCACTGAATTTCCCACTGTCCACTGTGCTACTAAGTCCTTCTGTATACCACTGCACACCATCACCAATCACTACCCCCATCTGAATTTCACTGTATCCTAATGAGCAGATGTATCCTCCTGTGTGCTCACTCTGCTAATGTCATATGCACCTAGATCCCATCCATATGTGTCCATACATGAGATATGGTCATCCCGACCAATAAGGAGTGTATCCTCATCATTATAAACCAGTACTGGAAGTGAGTATCCCAAAAATATGTCAGTCTCCACAACCTGATATAATAATAGACTCCTGAAAATAGGTGACTCGGTCTCCTCATACTGATAGGTATGGATATAGTCAATTGGATTCAAGCCATGCCTCTCCTTCTGGGTCTGTAGATCCATATGTACCTTGTGTTCAAATGCTACACAGGGCTCCTCAACCACCTCTAGAGTGCTACTGATATCCTCCCATTCCATGTCTATTATAAATGTCTGAGAAGGTAAGAACTGTGTCACACTCAACTCCATGGGAGGAAAATTATTCCCCATGCATGACCTCATACCAAGTGCTAACACATATGAATCCTCACACATATTGCCACTATGCTGAAATGTTGAGTCCTCAACACTATGATACTATTTGATATGACTGCTAAAGCACATGCATTATCATCCTTTCCATCCAACTGTCCCTCAAATGCGTAAGAGTCACTAGCATCATCAGATTGCTCTAAATAGGCATCTATGGTTGCATCCTCATGCATCTCCTCATCCTCACTGTTGTAGTGCACCTCAACAATGTGCACCTTTCCTTTACCTCTGCATCTGTGATCTGGCTCCCAAGGCACTTTGCAACTGTAGCAAAGTTCCCTACACCTAATGGGTGTAGGCTCAATGTGTGCTTCCTTACATCTACTAGCTGGTAGTGATGTATCTACCTCCTTTCCTTCTTTGGCTCTGTTTTTCTTTGCTATGCTGCTCCAATAATGGATTTCTTCCATCTTTTTGGCCCAATGTGTAACCTCATCTTTGCTCCACCTAGGATTTTTGATGGATACAAACTGTTGGAATGTTACTTGAGCCCTGAATGTCTCACTAAGAGCCTAATATTGCTCATTACAATATATAATCTCCTCTGCAAAATCCACAAAATCCATCTCTCCTCTAGATCATCAATGTATATCACAGGCTATCAAAGGAAATTCACTATGATACCATTGTAATGTTCCCAACCAAATCTGATGTAAAAATTAGATCTCTGTGGTTGAGGAATTTCGTCAAACACTTGCCATATAAGCTCACAACTCCCTTGAAATCACTTCAACACTTGCTGTTCCAACTAACTCAATTTTAAGGGATTAATTTTATGTTAAACACACATCACATACAACACCTAAAACCCTTCCTAATTGATCCGAAATTGGATCCAGAAGCCTGACAGGGCTTGAAAAATGCTCAAAAATGAAAGTGCTCGGAATGCGACAAAACCAACACCATTGCGTCCATCTCGTCTTCCTAATTCTGGCGGTATATTTACTTCGTCAAACGGGCTCCGTATGAGCAAGATATCGTGTTCTGTCTGAAAAGCCAAACAGGTAAAAAATGGATGACTGTACAGTCCGTACAGTTCACGTGGCATGCTGACTGTACATACCGTACGGTCCGTACAGGGGACGTGGCAGCTCCGGAAGATGACACGTGGTAGCCTTGGGTGACAACACGTGGAGGGTTGATTGGCGTACAGTTGGACTAATGCAGGGATGACACGTGTCACCACTGTAAGGGTGACACGTGGCACGGATGACGTCAACATCTGACGTGGCAGGGATGACGTGGAAAGGTGACATGGCAGTACGAATCTGACATGTGGCAGGCACATGGACCAATTGGCAGTCGACACGTGGTAGTTTATGGTTGGTTGGTTAGGTGCCACGTGGCACCCCGTGATTGGTTCATGAGTTTTGTGTAAAGTTTTGTGGCTTGGCCGGGAGTCGAAACCCTGACCTCCCTCCGGGCTAAGGACTGGCAGGGCCGGGCTAACTACCTGCCCTATGGGTGTTGCTTGTAAACTATAGGGTGGAAAATTTGTTTGAATTAGTTCAAAAGTTCAAAAGGTGGGGAAAAGGGCCGAGGCTTAGCCCCAGCCCTCGGCGCAACCTACAACATACGACCACACGGCATAACTGGGAGTGCGGGTGCTGCGGGTATATATGGATAAACATTAGCCCATAGATCCCAGGCGGGTCCCATATGACCCGGGATCTAATCCACCAAAAATGCGCGGGGAGTTACAAACTGTTGGCCCGTGGGCCTATTGCAACACCACACGACCTGGAGTCAGCGTAGGACAAGGGCCAGCGCTTAGCCTTTGGGCTAGCGCTTGGCCAAATCAAGCCATGTGACCGCAAAAAGGGGGCGTGCGCCCAGGGCTCGGGGGCTTAATGCCTAAATTCATATACAGTGGGTTATGTTGTATAGTTTTTTATTTTTAAAAAGATATTATGCTTATTTTTAGTTGATTTTCTCCATTTTTGGGAGATATTGGGCATTTTTGGAGCCCAAATTTTGGGAGGAAGTTGGAGATGAGCAACCAAATTCAAATCTATATAAACCAGGACTGTTTGAGGCCATGGAGGACAGTCAAGGACAAAAAAAGCAGAGCTATGCTGAAGATAAGCCAAGCCAAAGCCATTTTTATGGAGGGAAGATTTTGAGGAGCAGACGCTGTCGGGTCATTTCTGGGAGCTCCAGTCGTCCGTTTTGCGTGCCGTTTTCTTTGCAGGGTTCTTGAGATCTGGACAAACATGACTAGATCAGTCTTGTAGCCAATTAGCACTGCAGTGATGTACTTTTGAGATTTTGAACAGAAATAAAGAAGCCTCCCCCACAGAGACAAAGGCCCGGAGACGTAGGCAAAGTTGTGCCGAACTCCGTTATCAATCTGCGTGTTATGGTTTGCTGTCTATTATTTCATTTCAGATCTGCATATGTGTATATGGCTGTTGTAATTCCTTTTCTTTCCTCATTCTTTCACTAAGTTTCTCAAATGGTTAATTAACGCATGCAAAATTAAAACTCAACCATAAGTCATTAAAAGATCCTACGGATCACTAATGAGTGGTTGTTCTGAATTTGTGTTGGCTATTATGTTTATTTGCAGTGGTTGGTTGAGGTGTTTTGTCAAACACTTTGTGTGCAATGGCTGTAGCATTCATTTAAGTGTATTTTCTGATGTACATGGCCCATATTTCTTCATGTAATATATAAGGAAAACACATGGAATGATAACCAAGTAAACCATAAGTTAATAACTATTAAAAACCATAAGATAGTACTTCAAATCCTTGCTTTATTTAATATGCAGTTGGCTGTCCAACACACAGGACTTTCTAGATCTGATCCAAGGAATATAACAACTAAAAAATAGGGTTGTAATGCCCTCAAAATCCAAGGAAATATCAAGATTAATCCTCCTCAATGATCCCTTAATGCTGGCTGTCCAAAATGGTTGATATAATGCTCCAAAATCAATTCTACCATTCCAAGAAATGTGCCCTCATGCTGAAATTCGCCCTGCTGAAATATGCACAATAAAAGACGATGTAAAACCTTCAGAAAATGGTTGAAATTTGTAGATCTGATGATGGTTAACTCATAAGGGAATATCCCTTGGATGTAGATGACAAATCTGCTCATAAATAATGGGATCTCAAACCCCCAATGTGCCCTCCTTCATGAAATTCGCCCAACCATCAAAATAAATAAATATGGAGGTTGTAAACCCCCCACAAGTGCCAAAAGGTTCGCCCTGATGATGGACAAGAGTCCCCAATCGAGATCTGGTCAAAACCCAACCTTTTGAGACCAAATTCAATCTCCCTTGGTTGAGTGGTGCGCCCTCTCTGGAAAAAACCCTCTATGATGTGTCCTTATTCACAAACTGATGGCTGAAGTAGTTATGAAATGATGTCAAAACTGAAGTAGAATGGTGAGGGAGGAATATTTCACCTCCTTGGCAAGGCTTGGATCAGGAAAGGTGAAATCTTTCATCACCGAGCTTATCTCTAGGGTTTGTTCAGTCAAAACCCTCAAAACCCCCAAGTGCATGGGCTCTCTAGCAAAAAGCCAGACATCAAAATGATAATCAACATAATGAAATAATAGAGGCCCCTATCTCTCTTTTATCCCCCCTTTTTCACATTTTCCCTCCAAGTGAATTTTACTTTATTTTTATTATTCTTTAATTAAATCACTTTATTAATTAATTTGCCTTTTTCCTCTAAAAAGTGATTTATTCGTCCCTATGGCTTCTCCAACCACTGCAAGTCACTTCTCATCATCTAATCTTGAATTTCTTTTCCTCCCAATTCCGATGAACTATTACACTAAGAGGTTTCTCCAAGTATTATGCCCAAAATGACCTTCTTAGTGAAATTAATTAAAATATGACCCATAATAACTCAAAATTACGGAAATTGTCGGAATGCAACGTAACCAAAGCTAAGCTGGGCGGAATGGATCCTGATGATAAAATATGATGAATGATGCAACTCAGGCGCAATAAAACCCCTCAATAACTCTTGAACTCGCTGTCACCCCCATCTGGTTACTCTAGTAGGCATAACACTCTGTAATATAATAATGTGCAAAAATGGGGACATTACATGTCGCACATGTTGAAATAGAAAAAACAATCCACACCAGATACATATTAATATTAGATAAACAAACTTTTCTTTACTGCTTTTTTGTTTTGGCATTATCTTGTTTTATACTCAAAACCATGTCTATAGCTGTCTTTTGGTGCTCTCTTGTTTGTGAATGTTGCTCTCTTCCTTCAACAATATAGCAGTCAATTAGACATATTCGACATGACCCAGTGCTTCCTGCTTTCCTCTTCCTTTCGAGATATATATGCTCAATATAATTTGGCATTTGACCTTGCTTATCACCAAGATTAAACCAATATAGTAATGAAATCATGAACACATAGATACAAATCCCAACAAATAAATAATAGAGTATGCTCCAAAAAATAACACATAAATTAGTCATAACAAACTTAAATGATTACCATTTGGTGAAATCCACCTTCATCGAGAAATCCTTACATAGGAACATTGGCACCAAAATTGGCACCTTGCTCACCAATCATCATGTGATTGACTAATGGCCGAGGTCAACCTGGGGTTGGACAAGAGGAATGAAAATGTGACATCCTATTTCCAACACCCATTGGATGTTGTCTGGGTTGGAAGATATTATGCACCATGCTATAATTAAATCCAAAATATTTATTTCTTTGTTTATCAAAGCCAAGTGGATTTTGACTAAAATCCTCTATAGGGTGTGAAAGGAAATAAGGTCCCCCAACTCCAGATCCAAAAACTTCTTTTGGACCACCCATTGGACCAACTGTTTGACGAATATTTTCTCTAGTTGATGACAGGACCATGTAATCTTTCCATGGAATTCTTAGCGGAGCCGTAGGGTCCGCTCGACTACGACCAAATTTCAAACCGGATCCCATAAAATCATGCCTTATTCCTGCTACCTTAGGTCTCCTTCCCATCATATATTCATGGATTCCAGGAAGCCTTGATCCATCTCCAATTTCCGATGAAAACATTGATTGCCCTCCACTACTTGATGGAAATGAGCCAAGTGATTGGTACGAAGGAAATAACTTCGACGGACCACCAACAAGAATTCCTGCTAAACTAAAAGGATATTTAGAGTTGGCATCAGGAAAAAAAAAACATGGGGACCCATTTAAAGTGGCCTTGATGTAGGAGTAATTTGATCAAACTTTTATGTGGGTGTTGGATGCCTCTTTCGATGGTGAGATGAAAGAAACAACTCATCAACATTCGATGGTAACTGACCATAAAGCTGTCCATGTTTATATTTTCTTGAATTCTCCTGAAATTCCTTCCTATCTGCAACTTGTCTGCTAGATTCTTGATGCATAGAGTGAAAGCCACCTTCTTCATCTGTTATTGGAGGAAATAAAGGAGCCTACATTCCTTCAATATGCCTCTTGTTTGTTCCACCATTTATTTTGGTAGCATTTGGATGGAAACTGAAGGAATGGCGTGTTGGATATCGAGGTCCTGTTAAATGTTATTTTTCATTTTTCTTATTGTAAAAAATGTTCAGGCTTCTTATTTCCCAAAATGTCTGTGTG
The DNA here is from genome assembly GCA_010110895.2 of Picea sitchensis. NCBI lineage: Eukaryota > Viridiplantae > Streptophyta > Pinopsida > Pinales > Pinaceae > Picea > Picea sitchensis. The sequence continues at coordinate 142,427 of SNQJ01S0024549.1, read as the reverse complement.
GTCCATTAATTTAGAAATAGTTGACTGCTGCAATGTTTGAACAAACTACAAACCCCTTTCCATAAAACCTCTTGGACCTTCAAAAGAGATTAGGTGATGAGACATGCTTGGGGGTAGGCTTAGACTTGAGTGCAACTTCAACAATGACTCTCCTTGTGTGGATGCAGGACCCAAGTTTGGAGCATGCACATGGGCGGGGGAAAACAGATCAATTTTTTTTGGTTGAGGTGGTATCTGACCATGTCATCTTGTAAGAGATAGCATACTCAACGAAACAATTGGTTCAAGTTGAGGAATTGAAGACATTGGAGGTATCCCAACCTGATTTGAAGAAGAGAGCTGAAATTTCTTTGGGATATCATGTGCCTACCCTGGATATGAAAATTACTGAATTTTTTTGTCATGCTCATTTATCGAAGGGGAAAAATGGATGGGTTTTCTTTCTCATCTTGTCAGTGTAACACTTTTGTCTGAGCAACTAAGTTTTGTAACATAGCAACTAGAATTTTTTCACCGGTCCCATAGTTGGAGGTGTTTTGAATGTCATATTTGGAAACATGATTGATATGACCATATCGATATATTCTCTTGAAAGTGGAATGGTGTTTGTCATGCAACAATCCTTAATTGGTTAAATCTTATCAAACATGTTACTTGTTCTTAGATGTTCCTTTTTCATCAGTGTTGTTATTCATTATAAGAAAGAACATGTCTTTAACAAGGATGTTGTTGTTTTCAACTCAGGATTATTATTGATGGTTGTTATGGGCCTACTTTTCCTTGTCGTACTACACTTTACAAAAAAAAATATTCATTTTGGACGATGAGAATTAACCCTTTCAAGGTTTAGCATTCGTGTTATGCTTGTAGCATATGTAATCTACCTTGTATTCCAACTGAAGAGTCACATAAGTATTTAGGGCCAAGTAGATCAGACTTAGGGAAAGAATGAAAGAGTTATAGCTGACGCAGAATCACGATTTATTGAGGTGTTGGATGTTTTGTATGAGTAATATGCATAATATTTTACTTACAAAAAGGATTATGATTTATCTTAAAACACAAGGAAATTCTATAGAACTGTAATGTTCATGTTTCCATCTAGAAATCACCTCCCTTTAGCTTGGAATTATAATCAAATGATCAGAGAACCAATGATTATGACTGTGACACTGACGTCATCTCTTAATTTACATGCTTGAAGGAGGCACATGGTGTTGTATCTTCCCATCAAGTTTGTTCCTCTCCGAGTTTTTGCTCTCTTATCCACAACTGTTTTCTATTAAATGTTGTTTTGAGGTGGGATCTGGTCTTAGTTTAGTTGGCATATGTCTCGCTAATTATAGAGTTTGTAAGGTCACAATAAATGATGGAGACTTGTCTAGTTTATCCAATATGAAGTTTAAGTTAAAAAAAAATTAGGTATCCATCATGGAAAATTAGAACAAAACGATTGTCAAGGTCCCCCATTGGTAAAATGCAGAGATATAAAATGGAAATTGACCTTTGTAGATGACCTTCAAAACTATGGTACACAAGTTTAACTTAACAATAAATTAGGTAGCCATCGTGGAGAGTTAAAACAAAAGGATTGTCAAGTTCTCCAATTGGTAAAATACAAATATCTAAAATGGAAATTGGCCTCTGCAGAAGACCTTCAAAACTGTGGTACAAAAGTAATATTGGGAGAAAATGTAATTTATAACCCATCATATGTGCCACACCTTGTATGGGTTTTGGGTGCACTTTTGGGAACCAAAAAGAATTAACTGGGGAGGCATGATGAAACCCAATTTCATAGGAGTTGATAACTTAGAATGAGAATAGATCCCTTTTTTGGGTTGATTGAGCTACATGAACTTGATAAGAATCAAAGGCATAATAGATATCCTAAAAACAATACATACTGTAGTGTACCTTTTGCTATACCGAGGCTTATAAACGCACAATATAACAATCGGTATACACTTAAGTTTGATTTATATTACACATGCAGTCCAGTATAACCACATGCATTTAACACAATTAAACACATTTAAATTACAAAGTAAAATATATAAATTACTGCTATAATTAAACATTCCATACCATTTAACAATAATTCATTTACACAGCGGAAAACATGATACATAAACAGCACAGTCATGCACAACATGATTAAAGCATAATTCAAATACTTATCTTTTAACAGCTGTAGAAATCACCAACCAAGTGCAGGCCTTCCACGAACCTCCCAGCCTTAGACCACACTGTTTGTCAGCTCAACAACGGGTCACCCCCGAGCTGGGACCGAGCTCCACCCCAAGGCAAGGAATCCTAGGCTAGGATGAGGTTACAGGGAAGACAGTCATACACAACCAGCAGGAAGAAAGCTCTCCTAGGAATCTCCCACGCTCACTGCCCTCAGACCCTCATTCCCCACATTCCTGTTCCACCCCAGGAGAGTGCACTTCTCTGTCACCTGGACAGTCCTTCGGCTGCCAGTCTCCCTTACCTTGGGTTGCAGGAACAGACCGGACCGGAAGTCTCCGGGCTCTAGGGCAACTACAGGGTTCATTCCAGGAGTTCTTTCCTCGCTCTGCGCACTCTCTCACCCGGAGGAGTCTCTCACAGGCCAACAAGCCTCACACAGTCCAATACTGTGTGGTCACAACAACCCACGGGGAAAACAGACACCGACTTCCCCAAACCGGTTCAACAATCACAGGATGATCTCACGGTGATGGTTCTGAAAATGCGTGACAACAATCCACGCAAGAAATTACACAGACTCCCTGGTTTGAACGGGTAAAGAGTCAACTGGATTTTCAAACGGACACAATCTTCTCGGCTCCCAGAACAGAGGGCGTATGCGTATTTTTGCAGCACCAACACAGGCTTTACAGCTTCAGAGATGAACCAGGGTATTCTGGCAGAGGTCGTATCGGTTTCACGCTCAGAGGTTCAGGTTCGAATGGATGAGAAGATCCCCTCCCACGGTTCATCTTGGCGATTATATTTGCATGCACTAGGGTTGACACTTGTCACCCTGGGAACTGCATGCGTACCACAACGTGCATCCCCTTTGCACGTTCCCTCCCTTGCCAGGAACTTATGATAAACAAAAATGCACATGTCTCTTTTTAAAATAATATTAAAATATTATTCCAGGCCTAAGCCCCCTAGGCTTAGCCCCTTTACTCAACACTCAGCCCCTTTTTCCACCTTTCAGCCCCGAATCCCTTGCCCACTCTGTGGACGCTCGGTCCCCCATCACTCATTCATCGTGGTCGATCTGCACCTAGCGGGTGTTTATATTTTATTGATGTGCTGCATACATACAGATACAAAATTCAGGCCCTTGGCCTTCAACCCTTAGGCTCTCTGGCCTAATCAAACACATAAGCCTACTGGCTTATACAAAACTCAGCTCACCAGCCTATAACACATATTTACAATCTCTTTCAGATCATGGTA
>SNQJ01S0024549.1:120334-135974 GCA_010110895.2 Picea sitchensis | reverse complement strand
TTAGACTATTCACCCTTTGGAGCCTCCTTCTCCTCGTCCTCTACCATTGACATCGATCCATGATCCAATATCCCCTTGGATATTCTTAGAGGATGGCCTTGCAACCTATATACCCTACCCTCTCTGACACCAATTCTCATTTCTATGTCAAGGATATCTCCCTTTGAACATATGAGTACTTTCCCACTTTGAAAAATTACGACGAAACCCATGTCCTAAAAAACTTAAACTAAGAGAAAATTCTTCTTCAGTTCTAGTACATACAACACGTCTCCCACCTCCAGAAAACCTCCTAAATCGATATGGAACATGACTGTCCCAACTCCTTCTACACCACACTTGGCATGAGTTCCAAGCTCCACATGTAAACCTCAATTCGTCTCTGACCAACTAATGAAAAACTCATGTGTTCCCGTCATATGATGAGAAGCCCCATTGTCCAAGTACCATGCACTCCTTGAGTAGGTGCTGGTAGAGAGGCATGTGAACAATGATAATTCCTTCTCAAAATTTGTTGTAAACTCATCTAGATGTGTCTCTGTTGATGCTGATGGTCGCGTCTTCTCTTGCCTCTTCTTCTTTGGACACCATGATGCATAGTTCCCAAACTTGTGGCACATGAAGGACTTGATTTTACTCAATTCCTTCTTTCCTAGTTATGAGGTTGAATCCTCACTGTTACCCTACTTGCTGGAACCCTTTCCTTTTCCCTTCCTTGTCTTAGTAACAAGGGCCATGTTCTCATCCTCTTCATCTCCTTCTTTATTCTCTTAAACTCCTCTTGAGTCTCTTCTTGGATGCAATCAACCCAAAGCCTCTTCCAATCTGGGATATTTTCTCAAGCACAAACTCTCTTGACAAATGGTTTCCAAGAATTGGGAAGACCATTCAATTCCACATTCACGAGCTCTACGTGCTCCATTTTATCCCTTATGGCTATAAGTTGATCATGCACTTGTGGTATCCTCATGAGATAGTTGGTAATATGATCATATCTAGACATTTGCACTGATCTAAGTTTATTCCTTAAGAAAATATTTCTATTCATGTTCTTTCTTTGGAATAAGATTACCAAGGCATCAATGATATCTTTGGATGTATTCTTATCGGTTAGGTGAGTGATTAGACGATCCTTTACGGATTCCAAGAGGACCCTCTCTGATTTGATCTCCTTCTTGTTGTGAACATCCAAATGTGGAGTAACTACTTTATCCACTAACTCCCAAAGGTCATACTCCTTCAACACCAAAGTTACTCTTTCTTTCCAATATAGGAAGTTGGATGCTCCATCCAATATATCTTCAACGCTCAATGATGCTGTTTCCATCCCTAAGACCTAATAAACTTCCCTGGAAATAACCTTCCGCTGAAAATTCCTCCTGTACTGATTTATATGGACTTGTACATGACTGTCACCACTATAAACTGTGTATGTATGGGATTGTCAACACTGCAAACCACATATATGTGATTCACCTTCTTGCGAACTGTGTATGTAAGAAATTTTTACCACTGTGACCCTTGTATACCTCCATAAACCTGCAAAAAATGAGTTTTACCTATGTACGACTGTTTCCCAGAAAATTTTCCTTCAATTTCCATCTGCTGGTTATGTATCTACTATGGATATGATATTTGGCTTCCCTTCATATCATCAACTCTGATACTATGTTGAAATTACTAGATTCAACTCTTGGCATGCTATGATATCATGTTGAATTTTTGGGATTCAACCCTTGGTATGCTCTGATACCATGTTGAAATTTCTCCTACTCAACACGCGACTATTATTCCAAATAAATCACGTATTGAATTAAAGCACAACTGAGTAATCAACTATACATGCAACACAATCATAAACAAGGAAACCAAATCAATCACACATAAAAACCGATATTTTTGGGTAGATACCCTTGGCAAAAACCCGGAGGGAAAACCAATACTGAGAATGATTTTATTATGCTAAAATCAAGGCTCCTCTAACAAGTATAATGGCCCACTAAGAGAAATACAACTACAAACAACCTTGTCAAAGTATGACAAATTGTATGAACCATAACTGCAAAATTTTCGAGGTGTACACGACTTTGATTCAACAAACCTGCATATGTATGTGACTTTATCCACTGAGACCCATGTACACGTACAAAAAAACTATACGAAAAATATCCCTACAACGCGACACTCTCATGTGGCTTCCTCTGACTAAAACCCACCTGCGCTGCCTCTATTCTCTCTTCTCCTTGACTTCATATCTATATGAAAGTCCTTCTCCACCTATCCAATATCTTGAATGACAGTCATTTGTGATCTAATCCTCTCAAAAGTAAATCCTCTACTCTCAAGAATCTCAAGTATCAAGTGTCAGGTCACTTTCTCCTTCACCCTATCCTTGCTTTTATAATCGTGAGTTACAATCTATTTCTAATCTCGATTGAGATTTAGATTGCACGAGAAGATTGCATGCTAAGTAATTTTAACACGTTCCTCAAATAAATCAATTAACTAATTACATAATTAATCAATAAAATCAATTTACTTTAATAATTCTTTTAATTAAAGTAAATTCAAGAGTAAAAGACTTTGGATGATTTCCACACATCTAGACACATAGACCTGTGTGGAAATACCTGTCCGATGCTACCACTAACATCAACACTCTTGCCTTATTCCCTTTGGACTAAGAAAAAATCCTTCTTTTCTCTCTCTGTCAATCTTAATGGCTATAATTATTTGTGCTTAATGCTTGATTGGTCCATGATATCTATTTAGAGGGTTTTAAACACATAAAAACATTTCTCTTATGATCACTATTAATGGGATGCCATTTTTTATTACCATAACTTAGTTGTTGTATTGAAGGTTTCATGATGATTAAACCCTTCCTTTTATGCATATTCTTTTATGGCCAACAATAACTTTTTCTTGTCTCTAAAACTACATTCTTTTTACCTAGTCTTATAGATACATTCTTTACTCCATCCAACTGTAATGAATCATCTAACTTTGCATGTTCCAATGTGCAAACATACCACTTAGGTTTCTTTTTCTCTGCCCAAGAAATATTAGAACTAGAATACTGTTCACCGACATATTCTTCACCCATCTTCCTTTCAAGTTTGATTCCATTTTAATGTGATATATCTTTGTTGACAATATCCAAAGCACCTTCACTTGAGCTGTGTCAGACTTCATTGTGGAGATACAAATCTCAATCTCTTTTTGAACTTGTGCAATTTTCCAAGAGGGTTTTTATGTGATCAATCAATACCTTCAAGTTCATTCAAATGTTGTATTAAGATAAGGATTGACCAGGTAGTTGACATATTCAAGAAAGGATTCTATAAGCTTTGTAACTTGCTTATGAAAATGGAATGCTGGGAAATTAACCCAATCTCATTATGCTGGAAGATGGTTAAATTTCTTTAGCATGTTTTGATTTTCTATAAAAGTAATTCATTATACAATATTTTTGTACATTGGTTCTTATTGAGAAAATAAAACAAAGCAAGCATCTATCCCATTCTTCACTTATAAAAATCTTGTTTTCTCATTTATTGTATTACATTCTCAGTTTAAGTAGAGTTTTCTTGTAGGTTTGATCCTAGATTTTAGCAAGCAGTCTTGCTAGGATATTTTTTAGTTGTGTCACACAATTTTGTTGTAAGATATGATCCTAGAGTTCAACAAGTTGTCTGTCTAGATCATCAACTGTGTCAATCTAGATTCTAAAGAAATGCCAATCTAGAAAAATAAGTTGGTCATCTCTTCAGAAGCATCCGAGTGAACATGTGAGCGATGAAATTTTCTTACCAAGACATTGTTGTACGAAAATGTGCAAGGGTAGATACCTTGGTGACTCACAGGAAGCCAACGACATTTATAATAACAAGCCAGACAATTGGATTCATATTCCCATTGATTTGTTAAAGTTGAGGTTGTGATCTTAATCTACATCTTGCGAAACACAAATATTGCTTCCCTAGACAACTTGAGTACTAGTATGAAAGGTAANGTGTCAGACTTCATTGTGGAGATACAAATCTCAATCTCTTTTTGAACTTGTGCAATTTTCCAAGAGGGTTTTTATGTGATCAATCAATACCTTCAAGTTCATTCAAATGTTGTATTAAGATAAGGATTGACCAGGTAGTTGACATATTCAAGAAAGGATTCTATAAGCTTTGTAACTTGCTTATGAAAATGGAATGCTGGGAAATTAACCCAATCTCATTATGCTGGAAGATGGTTAAATTTCTTTAGCATGTTTTGATTTTCTATAAAAGTAATTCATTATACAATATTTTTGTACATTGGTTCTTATTGAGAAAATAAAACAAAGCAAGCATCTATCCCATTCTTCACTTATAAAAATCTTGTTTTCTCATTTATTGTATTACATTCTCAGTTTAAGTAGAGTTTTCTTGTAGGTTTGATCCTAGATTTTAGCAAGCAGTCTTGCTAGGATATTTTTTAGTTGTGTCACACAATTTTGTTGTAAGATATGATCCTAGAGTTCAACAAGTTGTCTGTCTAGATCATCAACTGTGTCAATCTAGATTCTAAAGAAATGCCAATCTAGAAAAATAAGTTGGTCATCTCTTCAGAAGCATCCGAGTGAACATGTGAGCGATGAAATTTTCTTACCAAGACATTGTTGTACGAAAATGTGCAAGGGTAGATACCTTGGTGACTCACAGGAAGCCAACGACATTTATAATAACAAGCCAGACAATTGGATTCATATTCCCATTGATTTGTTAAAGTTGAGGTTGTGATCTTAATCTACATCTTGCGAAACACAAATATTGCTTCCCTAGACAACTTGAGTACTAGTATGAAAGGTAATGATGACACCATGACTCGTATAGACCATGTGATCAATGCAATCACATTACTAGGAGGTTATGATCTATACTTTCCTATTCATATTGGTTATTTACTTCCTTATAATGCCATTCCATATGTGTATTCCTTTTCATGTTCCCTTATTCATTGCATTCAATGGTAATCATACATGCTACAATATGGTGAAATTAGGAAGTAGTAGTAATAATACCAATATCATTTCCATAATATAGGTAATATGTATAGATACCATGTATATTCAATAAGATAGGTGTATGTTGTAGATACCAAATATTGTAAACATCCATATATTTTACGTGTTCATAAGACCCATTAGGGTAACATAATAGACACGTGTACATAAATAAGTACAATGTGAACACCCTATGTATTTCATGTGTTCACTAGGTCTATTGATTAGGGAGATACACCCACTACATGTACATAAATCAATACAACTTAAGCACACTAACCTATGAGATCTATATAGATCCTATGGAATTAGTACTACCTATCTATACCATTGACCAAGTCCCAGGAGGATATTGTTCTATGAGTATAACATACCATTAGAAGAAAACATATTGACTGGTGACAATACAATGGTTATTAGAAGGTGATTGAATACCATGTAACTAATGGAACACACAAGATCTTCTTGGTAAAGAAGCTATTAGATGAGGTATTTAGGACCAACTATGATAGCTTGGATACCATCTATATTGAGAACACAAGGTGCCATATGGAAACAGTAAACAATGTTAATAAACTTAGTGATCATACTAGTATCTACCTTATATCTATAATATAGAATCAATGTAATTACTTCCTTAGTCAAGCTTCTATCCTAATCTGTAATCAATAACACAATAATTGATGTCATTGGTTTTACATACATTATAGAGAAACACATATGCTCGTACTAATGGTGTCAGCTCTAACCATGTTTGATATGGAATCACTTATCCCTAATGATTAGCTTAATCTTAACTTCTATGTTATGCTTACTATGGTCACTAGTTTGACATAAGTTCCAACATGCTTCCTTAATGAACAAGCTAGTATGTAAGCAAATGTTGGACACAAATGTTTCCAATTTTATGTGATATGTATAAGTAGTATGGATTTATCACTAATCAAAGTATACATCATTACACATGTTCTCTTAATTACAAACATTATTGGAATATCACTACTATAAGTGGTAACAAGATTGGTATATAAGGTAAGTACACACTTATTTGTCATTCTACTTGATCAAGAGTAGTACTCTCATTGAAATCTGGTTATACCCTAACAATATGATCAGTTAAAATAATAGGAACATCTAATATTCGTTACGAGTATCATGTGTTACTTTTTTTTCCAAAGAAAAAAAGTGCAAATTTTATTCATAAAGACAAAATTTATATTCTTAAGAATGCATGAGGAGTCATGCATTTAGTCTGGCTCACCTCAATCGAAAATCCATTTAGTCCTGAGGAAGCCAAGATAGTCCATTAAAAAACACTCAAAAGTGCACAAAATAGGCATAAAAATGTTGGGCATACTGTCATTGATGTATTGTCATTGATGCCAACAGCCGATGACACACATGAATCTTAGAAGGGAAAACATAGTGCAAAAACGTGATCGGGATCGAAATCCCCATAGGAAAAACTAGGACCGTTGGATATGCAAGCGCCAGATCAAGGGTAGGGATTTATTGCAGAGCATGAAGGGAGAATTAAACTACATGCTATTTCCAATCCTGCAATTAGTCTAGATCGTCAGATCTCATCGTCTCAAAGATCAACGATTGTGGTTGATCCACCAACAATCGCAAAACTTCAAATTGCGGAGTTTGGTCGACGGACTAAATCGTGCACAAGTTATGGTTCTGCAACCCACACTGACTGTCGATGGTCACCCACCAATAGATCTATGGTTATCATAAATTTCACTACCAAGGCCGAAGACCCTGAGTCAGGAACTCCCATCAACCGTCGAATCTAGAAAACCCCTCGACCGTTGATCTATTCAGAGTGCGCCAAGGTAGCAGTGGTCAACTTCGGTGCTGACCACTTCAGGAGAAAAGGGTTGAGAACAAGGAAGATCACCCGAAGGCCGAAGTCCTGAAGTAAATGAGGACCATCCGATCTAAAGAACACTTCGGGATATATCAGGACCATTAGATCATGTTTAGTGGAAGGACAGAGTAAGCCACAAATGTCCCGAAATAGACACAATCCGTCTGATCTGAAGAAACACTTCGAGAGATATATTGACCGTCGGATCGAGGAAAGTAAAAGGATATCATAAGCAAGTCCAAATGCCCGATATCCTGAATAGTTAAATTCCCGACAATCGTTGGATCGTGTTAATCCTTTTCGGGTTAAAGAATGACAATTGGATGAAATCAAGTTACTCAAGGTTTACACTTCAGGGAATCTCACTTTGGGAGAATTGGGAAGTGGAGAAATCACATTACCCAAAGTGGACATAAGTCGTCTAATCAGAGGAACACTTCAGGAAGTATCCTGACCGTTAGATCAAGGAGAAGAACATGTGCCACATGAAGAGATCTACATCAACAAGGACACATGGAATAATCATATGATTACAAGTGTCAAGGTCTCATAGGTACTTTAGGCATACGTAAGACATGAATCTAAGTGACATGTGTCATCCACTCAGTCAGTGCCATGCCAACAAGTGATGTCATCAAGTTACGTCACTCCGATAGTTTTCACTTCGAGAGTTTCACCACCAGCAAACACTCGAAGTCCCAAAGGCCGAAGTCCCAAAGTGGACATGAGTTGTCTGATCTGAAGAACACTTCGGGAGCATTATTGAACGTTGATCAAGTACAGTGGAAGGATAGCGTAAATGGAAGTGTCAACCGACAACAAAAGGTCTCCGCTTCTTTATGACTTATTCGACAGGTGATCACTCCAGAGGAAATTGGAGTAGCAATTATCTGAACCCTCGAATCCCCGAACTCCTGAAATAAACATGAACCGTTCACTCACCTGTATATTAAGTCATGATCGTTGATTTTTTCAAAACCTCTGGACAAGACATGGTTGTCCGACTAACGAAAGAATGAATGTTGACTGTTCGATCTGTTTCGGTGGAATCTGATTCAGGAGATTTGAAAGGTTGCAAAGGCTTGACGTCCTGAAGGATGAAGTACCGAAGAACATGGTCCCAACACTGGACATATGGGGGATAAAAGGAAAAAGGTGAAAGAATATATAGTGCTTAAATTAATAATCCCGTGGTTCTGCGCTCGTGGTCACATGTAAATGGGTTGAAGGAAGCGCCTCTGCAGAACTCAGTGTCTGCAATATTTGCAGAGATATGGAATCAAGTTAAAAAGAAATCAATCCATACCTGTGATCGATTTATGAAAAACAGGTCAGATGGTTGTTAAAATGATGTGTGGTTATGAAAAGTCATGTTAATGAATGTGTTACTTAAAACAAGGGTTATGTAATATTAAATGAACAAACATGTTGTTTATGAAGAGTTGTGTTGAAAAGTTTAAAGACTTATAAATATGTTGAGATGTGAATTAGAAAGTGCGTCTATCAATGTCTTATTGAATATCAAGAACATAAGGATACAGAGCAATAGTTATGCAATCCAATGTTTAATATAGAAAACCAATATTGGACTCCATATCCTATTTCCAGATTGATGAACATATGGTGGCAGGAAGGTGCAAGGGCAGGTTGGAGCCTCCAGGGGAGTAGGTGCTTCCTTGTCAATTATAGCTGACTAAATAGGGGTATGTAATCTCCTACCAGTTGGATCTGGTGAACAAGGGTGTGGGTGCATGCCGATCAGTGGGTTTTGATCTAAAGAGGAAGAACATCTTCCTTCTATTGTAACTTGTAAAGAAATTTTTTGTAGTTAATAGAAAAGTGTTTGTGGTTTTCCCAATTGGGTTCCACGATAAAATATTGTGTTCAAATTTTGTTTGCATTGACAAAAGTAAAAATATGATCAAATTATTGTGTCATTGATTCACACCCCCCTCTCAGTGACAGGTTCTGATCCTTCAATTGGTATCAAAGCGAGTCTCTTCACTAAAAGTTTAAATTACTTGAAGAGAAATATACATCAGAATGGATAAAAAATTGAAGATGTCATTAAAATTCCCCCTATTTGATGGTGAAGACTATGTCTTCTGGAGTGTTAGAATGAAAATATATCTGAAGTCCATTGGACTAGAAGTATGGACATTAGTTGAAAAAGGATATGATGTTCCAAAAGTCACTCCCATAGAAGCAGAATACAAGAAGAAATTTTGGGAACATGCAAAGGCTTTAAACACACTACAAGTTGGACTGAGTAAGAAGATCCTTGCTAAAGTACTAAACTGTAAAGATGTAAAACAACTCTGGGATAAATTGGAAACTATATATGCAGGATATTCCAAGGTAAAGAGGGCCAAACTTCAGAGTCTCAAAGTACAATTGGAAAGTCTAAGAATGAAGGATGAAGAAAATATCTTAGAGTACTTGGAAAGAGTTGATAATATTGTTAATGCAATCAGAGGTTTGGGAGTAGAAGTGTCAGCCAATGAGTTAGTTGAAAATATAATAAGAACACTACCTATGCTATATAATCCTAAAGTGTCCACTCTTGAAGATCGAGAGAAACTAGATGAACTCACCATGGATGAATTGTATGGAATCCTCATAGCCTATGAGTTAAGATTAGGTCATGAGAACATCCCAAAAGGAGAGGCAACCTTAAAGGTGCTCAAGAAAACAAAAAATCAGAAGAAAAAACCTCAATCCAACCATCATGAACAATCTGATGTAGAAGAAGCCAATTTTATTAAAAAACTTCAGAAAGGACCAGGAAGGTACAAAGGCAAGATGCCTTTCAAATGTTTTGATTGTGGAAAAGTTGGCCACTTTACATCCAAGTGTCCCTATCCCAAGGAAGACCCTGAAGATGAAGAAGACACAAATAAACAACACAAGAAGAAGGGAAAACCCCACTATAAGAAAAAGTATTACAAAGGGAAAAATAATTTTTACTCAAAAGAAGAAAACAACAGTTCATCAAAATCTGGTGACAGTGATGATGATGAAGTCCTTTTTCTTGGTATTGAAGAGTCTAATGAGATAGAATAAATTGAGCATGAGGAAACTTCAGAAGATGAAGCAAAGGTTAATATGGAAGAAGAAATTCTCAGTTCCTTGGACGAATTAAGAAGATACAAAAACATATATAGAAAGATGAAAAGTTTTGTAGTTGAACAAAACTAAAAAACATGAATAGATAGAAAAAGAGATGGAGAAACTCATGAGAAACCTGAAAAAAAAAATCCTAGAAGAAAATAGGATGAAAGAAATTCTAGAAAAGTCTCTTAAAGAGAAACAAATAGCCTGTGAAAGAATGGAGGCAGAATTGGTTCACCTAAGAAAAGAGCTTGATGCATAACTTATCCAAACAAGATATGAAAATAGGTCTAAAATCTTAGATAAGATTATAACCACACAAAGGGATTCAAGTAACAAAAATGGAGTAGGTTATTCTCAAGAAGAAAACCAAGCTAACTCAAAATCTCATGCAGCTTCTCTCCTCAGTTCATTCAAGAAGAAAGATGAAGAAAAGAAAATCAATGATCATAACTCCAGAGGACTACCTCCACCCATTAAGAAGGAATATAAGACAACACCAAAGAAGGTTTATCAAAAAAAGTATCCACACATTTTATTTGGTTATTGCTTTGCATGCTCTTATTTCAGACACAAAGCTATGAATTGTAGAGCATATGGAAGGAAAAACTTGAGGGTTAAGAACTATAACCTTAAAGATAACCAAACAATAGATCAAGTTAAGAGAATAAATTATAATTCCTTTGCACCTCTACAAGAAGGGAACTTAGAATGCTTCATATGTCATAATTATGGACATAAATCAAGTAATTGTAGATTAATGGAAGTCTCAGATAAACAAAAGTTCATTAGAGAGAAAAAGAAGCTTAGGAAAGAAAAAAACATACCATAGAAAAGAAGATCTATGGTATGTTGACAGTGGTTGCTCAAAACATATGACAGGAAATAAGGACAAGTTTTTGAACTTAAAGAAACAAAAGGGTAAAGTTACAGTTGGTGACAATGCTTCAGGTTACATACTTGGGAAAGGAACTATGAATTTGGGAAAAGAATACTCAATCTTAAAACCTTTAGAGCTTGTTCACACTGACATCTGTGGATTGACAAGGACCAAGAGTTTGCAAGGAGAGTCCTACTTTATGTTGTTCATTGATGATTTTACTAGAATGGCTTGGGTATGTTTTCTTAAGGAAAAAGCAGAAGCACTTAACAAATTCAAATCTTTTAAGACCCTTGTTGAAAATGAAACAAAGACAAAAATCAAATGTCTTAGATCAGACAATGGTGGTGAGTTCACCTCAAAAGTGTTTGACCTCTTCTGTGAAACTCATGGAATAAAAAAACAATTCTCTGCTGCCAGAACACCTCAACAAAATGGGATTGCTGAGAGAAGAAATAGAACAATCCAGGAGGTTGCAAGGACTATGCTCAATGAAGCAATATTATCTGATGGATATTGAAGGGAATCTATAGGCACAACAATATACATATTAAACAAAGGGAAGCTCAGGATTAATAGTAATAAGAATCCTTATGAACTATGGTTTGGGAGAGCTCCTTCGGTAAAGTACTTCAAGGTCTTTGGAAGTAAGTGTTACATCAAAAGGATTGATGAGAATCTCAGAAAATTTGATGCTAGATCTGATGAAGGTATCTTTCTTGGATATGCTTCTACCAAGAAATCATACAGATGCTACAATATTAGATTACATAAGATTGTTGAGAGTGCACATGTTAAGGTGGATGACTTAAAAACAATAAAGATCAAATATCAAGAGACCATGCTTGAAAATGAATATGAAGACGATGATGAGTCAGTTGGTACACATGCAGAAGAAGTAGAAGAGAATAAATAAAAATCTGACACAACTCCAAAATTCAATAATGTCATATAAGAAGATTATCCATTACCCAACAAATGGAAATTAATAGAAGAATATTCTCAAGACAAGGATGAAGAAGCTTCTGGTGCACATAATAGTGACGTTGATGATGAATCTTCAATAACAAAACAACAAGAAGAATTGAGTGATGGTTATCTCATAATTTTTTCAATCCTATTTTAATGGTACACTGAAACTCCTTCTCAAAGAAAAATAAAAAACAAAGAAGGGAAGGAGAATTTAGGGAAGATCTAAAATTCATTCCTGTTGATGCTCCTATGAGCATTGAAGCAATAAAAATGAATAGGATCATCGAAAGCATCATGGTTTAATAGAATAACTCTATGTAGGATATGACATAGTTTATTTCATGTCTTTATCTTCCCAGGAACAATGCAGGTTATGTATTTGTCTCAGAATGGTTACAAGTGGACAAAACCATAAATGGAAGTTATTATGTGAGCAAGAAATAGAATGAATGGAAAATTCTGCAGCAGTGAGGTGATGATGAGAATATATTAAGTACAAATCTGAAAATGAAAAGACTTAACGATGTAGTTCACCTGAAGAAACATGGAATTTTCTTTGAAATAACAGGTTATAAGAACACAGTGTTGTCATGACATTCAGAAACAAAGAATGACTTGGACGATGTGTTGCAGTCTCATACGGTGTATTCTTATAAAAATCTAAGGTAGATCACATGATATCACCTGATGAGTAAGTAAAGGCCTTTGAACTGGAATGTGATGGTAAACATGATCGATGGAAAGACTGAGAAATCGATCGATGCCGAGGAAAAGGCGAGAAGCCTCAACAGTCGTCTGATCAAGAAATTGACGGTGCTGATCGTCTCATGTAACAAGATTTATCCCACATTGGAAGTGCAAAAAAGTTTATGTGGGTTTATATAGACAACCCTCGACGCGTAGTGCAAAGGTATGGCATGGGATCTGGGTGCTTGGACTTCACTATAAGATCACCAACCTGGAGCCTGGGACAACCTATCAATCCCCCTACCTTTTGGTTAAAGTGACAATAACTGTCGATCTGATGACGAAGGATCTTGACGGTTTGTTGGATTTTTTTTTTTTTTATATATATATTGAACGTAGGTCATATGGATGACCGTGGGCTTAAGGGTTGTTTTAGTTGGTGGAAACTAACAATGAAACTGCCAACTTGTCGAAGAAATTAGTGGAATGAAAAAATGGAGGATCACCAAGTTTTTCGTCAGTTGAATAAAAGTCCATATGTCGAAGACCGCCAAAAACGTTGGATAAAACCTGCACAATAAAAATACAAAAGACAATGAGTAAAATAAAGCCACATTTTTCCATGGATGCTTTGGGTTGATGAATAAAAATTCATGACAAATAGTATATCAATAATAATTGTTGATCAAAGTCTATGAATATTAATTTAAAGAAGAATTTTATTATGAATTAAAGAAGACATCAAACACATCTTGAATAAAGATTGATACATCTGGTTAGAGATCAATGAGAAGCAATGTACAGGTCGAAAGGTCGTTTGAAAAGTATAAGCTTCAGTTGCTCAGTGTTCCAGTAGGAAAAAAATATCCACAGTGGAAGCAGTAGAATGTATATAGTGGTATACATGGCATCCTGTAGAAATGACAGGGGGAGAGATCTTGTCAAGAAGAACTAACCCTTCAAAAACAAAGGGGAAGAGAAGTTAGAAGCATAGAGATAATATTGACAGGGGGAGTCATTCATTTATGACAAGAAAAGTATGATTGTAGGAAGAGTTACCCGAGTTCAGATTCTAGTCAACAACATTCAGACAAACATAGAATTACCATAGGGGGAGAAACCCTTTTCCATTGATGTCAAAGGGGGAGAGTAACTTCATTTATAAAAGCATCATCACAGGGGGAGTTTGTATGAAGTTAGAGTGTTTCCCTCAATGAAAAAGGGGGAGATTGTTAGACATACTGTCATTGATGTCAACAACCGATGATGTACATGAAACTCAAAAGGGAAAATGCAGTGTAGAAACGTGATCGGGATTGAAATCCCCACAAGACAAACCAGGACCATTGGATACAAAAGCGCCATATCAAGGGAAAGGATTGATCGTAGAGAGCGAAGGGAAAATTAAACTACACACTATTTCCAATCCCGCAATTAGTCTAGATCGTTAGATCTCATCGACTCAAATATCGACGACTGTGGTTGATCCACCAACAATCCCACAAATTCAAATTGTGGAGTTTGGGTGACAGACTAAACCATGCACAAGTTACGGTTTCGCAATCCACACTGACCGTCGATGGTCACCCGCCAATAGATCTATGGTTAACATCAATTTCACTACCAAGGCCGAAGCCCCAGAGTCACGAACTCTCGTCAACCGTCGGATCTTGAAAACCCCTCGACCGTTGATCTATTCAGAGAGCGCCAAGGTAGCAGTGTTCAACTTTGGCATTGATCACTTCGGGAGAAAAGGGTTGAAAACAAGTAATATTACCAGAAGGCCGAAGTCCCGAAGTAAATGAGGACTGTCCGATCTAAAGAACACTTCGGGATATATCAGGACCGTTAGATCATGTTTAGTGGAAGGACAGAGTAAGCCACAAATGTCCAAAAATAGATGCAAACCGTCTGATCTAAGGAAACACTTCGGGAGATATCCTGACCGTCGGATCGAGGAAAGTAGAAGGATAGCATAAGAAAGGCCAAAGGCCCGAGATCCCTAATAGTCAAATTCCTGAAAATCGTTGGATCATGTTAATCCGTTTAGGGTTAAAGAATGACCATTGGATGAAGTCAAGTTACTCGAGGTTTACACTTCGGGGAATTTCACTTCGAGAGAATTGGGAAGTGGAGAAATCAAATTACCTGAAGTTCTGAAGTGGACATGAGTCGTCCGACTAGAGGAACACTTCGGAAAGTATCTTGACCATTAGATCAAGGAGAAGAACATGTGCCACATGAAGAGATCTACGTTAGCAAAGACACGTGGTGTAATCATATGATGACAAGTGTCAAGGTCTCATAGGTACTTTAGGCATACGTAAGCCATGAATATAAGTGACATGTGGCAACCACTCAGTCAGTGCCACGTCAACAAGTGATGTCAACAAGTTACGTCACTCCAGAATTTTTCACTTAGAGAGTTTTCACTTTGGGAGTTTCACCACCAACAAACACTCGAAGTCCCAAAGGCCGAAGTCTCGAAGTGGACATGAGTCGTCCGATCTGAAGAACACTTCAGGAGCATTCTCGACCGTTGATCAAGTACAATGGAAGGATAGCGTAAGTGGAAGTGTCAACCGACAACAAAAGGTCTCCACTACTTTATGACTTATTCGACAAGTGATCACTCTGGAGGAAATTGGAGCAATGATTATCCGAACCCCCAAAGCCTCAAACTCCTGAAATAAACATGAACCGTTCACTCACCTGTAGATTAATTCATGATTGTTGATTTGGTCAAAACCTCCGGAAAAGCCAAGAACATCCGACTAACAGAAGAACGAATGTTGACCGTCCGATCTGTTTCGGTGGAATCTGATTCAGGAGATTTGAAAGGTTTCAAAGGCCTGATGTCCTGAAGGACGTGTTGATATTATGGTAGCTGTGGGAGATATTTACCTCCATGTGTAAACCTGACGATGATGGAATACTCCGGGAAGCAAGAAGAAACCCTAATGAGTTGGCTAATAACCCTAGAAGACTTTTCGGCTCAAGAAGATAATTTATATTAGGTTATTAGCCTCCAAGAGAAGAAGTCGGCCAGAAATAATAGTATATATTGGACAGA